>VUQH01031551.1:0-10951 GCA_015106775.1 Etroplus canarensis
AATGTGGGGGTAAAAAAAAAAAAAAAAAAAAAAGCCCTCAGCTCTGAGGGTCCTCAGTAGACGCGAGGAATGATCCGGTAGCGGACTGTTCGGCAGTACTCGTCCCACGCTGAGCCGTACTTCCTCCTGCACTCGCTCATGTCACGAGAGTCTCGGTGGACAAGCAGGATGATGAAGTAGATCATGTAGTACCACGGCAAGAGGTGGCTGAAGCCTATAGGGAAGACATGGCAAACGTCACTTTAACCTGAGTGAATTTTTAACAGACAAAAGATCCTGAAGCGTGCCGTCTTTGTCCCTTCAGCTCACACAAGACTGTCTGAATGTTACGTGCTGATCACTGTAAGCCTGCTTTTCAGCTCAGTCTCACTTTCACTGGAGACTCATACATACAGTTCTGTGAAAAACTAAGTACACCCTTACTGTTTCCATAGGAATTAAGAGGGTAAGCAGCAGCCAGAGTCTGCTAATCAACTGCACTTGATTAATTGATCATTAGCCAGTCTGATCGCCTCTTTAAGAGAAGTTTTGCCAGTTTGCTGCTCTGAAGAATTTAGGTGTGTGTTAAACAATCCACACTATTCCCAAGAGTGGACTTCCCAGCAAATTCACGCCAAGGTCAGACAGTGCAATGCTCACATAAGGCGAAAAAAACCCAAGAGCTAAATCTTAAGACTCTACAGGATTCAGCATGTTAACTGTCCAAAATCATGACGGCACAACTAGAAAAAGACTGAACAAGTACGGCTTGTTTGGAGAATGTGACGAACAGTTATGGTTTACAAAGTTGCACCTGAACAAGCCACAAGACTATGTGGCCATAACGCACAGCAAAGACTAAACACAGCATATCAACACAAACACTTCATACAAACTGTCACCTTGGAGTCACTGAATCGACTGTGCACTCCTCTGTATACCAAACTACTCTAGTGTTAAAGGTGGGACCATCTGTCTGACAGCTAAAGCTTGAGTGAAAGCTTAGGTCATAAATCAGGACAATGAACCCAAGGTCAACAACAACTCTCCAACCAAATGGCTGAAAAAGTGAGCACAAATGAATGTCTGCAAACATCAATGAACTGAAGCAGGTTGTAAAAAATTCCTCCACAATGATGAAAGACTGATAAAGTCATACAGAAGACCATTACTTCTAATTAAAAAGGTGGTTCTACAAACTACTGAATCATGGGGTGTACTTAGTTTTTCCACAGGACTGAATAAAGTCCTGTGAAAACTTTTAATCCAATGAGTGACATGTTGCTACCACAACCAGGCTAATGCAAAATATTCACAAACTTGACTACATGGCTTCCATCTAATACCATTCATAGGAAAGATGTGAAATCAGAGGCATTATATGAGACAGAGAAACACGACTAGATATCTGAGTGAGACTTCCACAACAGCAAAGATGGAAATACACGTAAAACAACCAGAGGAAAAGATATTAAAACAATTTGCAAAAGGAAGCGAACTTTTGAAATAGTTTAGTTTTTGAAGCAGATGTTGTCTGTTTGTCTCAGGTGATTTTTAAAACAAGGATTCATTTAAATAAATAAGGGCATGGAGCCATTTTAGAATGTCTTAGAAGTTGTGAGATGTGCTTTCAAAAGAATTTCAACCTGAACACCTGAAACGCGTTTTATCCGGACTTCTTTTTGTTTTACAATGTATGATCTTGGGTTGTTATTTTTTCTGAGCAATAGTGCTTTATTTGGCATCAGAGTCACAGCACCTAATTTGCTAATTAGGTTTGAATGAGATTCATGTTTTCTGGTAGAAACATCCTTGATTTGATTTTGATGACATTTCGGACAAAGATCACTGTTAGAGCTGCTTTATTTTCCTCAACCAAACAAAAAAATAGAATTAACTTTAGAATATTTGTTGATAGTCCTAGCACACTGTGGGAAGGAGCTGCATTTTACACGGGATTGATAATTAGTTGTTCAGTGCAGCAACAATTGCTTTACCAGTCCTGTGTTATACTCCTTGCCGCACTATTCATCCCCCTCTTTCATTCATATAATTAACATCCTATAGTCTTGACTGCAAATGAAAGTGAGCAGAATCAAGACAGAACACGCATGCATGGTTGAGAGAGAGAGACAAGAGGAATGGTGAAGACGAGAGGAGTAGAAGTAGAGAAGGCGGATAAGTTTGAATACCTGGGGTAACAAGAGCAACAGACATTTAAGAAGAGAGTGAAGACAGGGTGGGGCAGGTAGACACAAGTGTGAGAAGGATAGAAAGAGTGAAAGGGAAGGTTTACAAAACAATAGTGAGGCCTGCCATAATGTAAGATTTGACAACAAAAAACACAGGAGGTGGAGCTGGAGGAGGCAGAGCTGAAGATGCTGAGATTTTCCCTGGTAGTGGCAGCACAGGATGGACAACATTAGAAATGAGCTCAGGTTGAGATGGTTTGGACATGTGGAGAGCAGGATGGTGGATATACTGGACAAAGCAGGACATGCAGAGGTGCTGGTGTGACAGAAAAGGATGCAAAGGACAGGGGAGGAGATGGCAACCTTTACCATCAGAGAAGCCATTTTTAAGCAGATCTTGAACCAAAAAATCTATTTGGAGTTGCAAAACATACCTGAGCCTTAGAATGCCTTTGTATTTAAACTGCTTATTACAAATTTATTGTATTTAAATATTTTACCTGATGCAGCAAAATAATTTATTTAAAAGGTACATAAAGTAGATTTTCTCTTAGCTTAATGAAGGTGACACACCCTATTCAGTATAAAAGAGCCCCTTAAATTACTAATGTAATTAAAGTCTTTTCCTCACGTGACTCTGCAGACACTGATTATTTAGTACTTTGTGTTTTAATACAGCTGACCATATTTTTGTTGTATTTATGGAAACAAAGAACTATTATTACAAAAACTATTATATTGACCATCCGTGGTGGGACTCAGGACCAGCCTTTTGTGTGTTTACATCCATGTTTGCCAAGGCTACTGAGGCGCAACAAAATTAAAAGGATATCATGTTCAATGCCGTTTTTTTCGTGAAAGGAGAGTCACTGCAGACGGGTTAAAGAGCCACAGGTTTGAAGACCCCTGGGATAGGGTGAGATGTGGCGACCTCTAAAGGGAGCGCAAAATGTTAAGCAAACTTACCACAGGGTAGGGACCAGGCCAAAGCCATGATGAGGTCTCCTAAATAGTTAGGGTGGCGGACCAGGCCCCACCAGCCAGAGATCAGCAGGCTTTTCCCTGTAGCTGTGGGGATCGTTTTCAAATCTGGAGAGAATAGAACAAGGATTGACAGATGACTTTAAAAAAGTTGCTGTTGAACGTGCAACTACTCATTTTGATTGTTAACACACCAAGCACATCTGCATAGCTTGCCGGACCATAATCCTTCACTTTGTGTAGTCCAATACCTACACAAAGCAGGACCGTGAATCCTGCCTTTCAGCTATGATGAAGAATTTTGACTAAATAAACTAAGTGAAAATAAGCAGAGTGGACAGTAGAACTACTAATCAAGTACAATGAGCAAAAGATGGCTAAAAAAGCCATCGCACAGCCTGGAGTTGCTCTTTAAAAACACACGATTAACATGTGACTTCCACAACTCAGCCACAGTCATACTATGTTTATCTATGAAGAGGAGATAACAGAGCACAGAAAAATGTGTCTAAGTGGCTGTTCCATCTCTCATCTTGTTGCATAACCGTGACTTCATTTGGGATGAGCCTACAGGAGAACTTACGAGACAGTTTGGGGTCTGATGGGTTTCTCCTGAAGGCATTCTTCTCAGAGTTGGATTTTCTGAAGATGTAGAAGCCAACGACTGAAATAAAGAGACAGAGGATAATTTAAAATCAAACATCAGAATGACGACTCAAGCATAATATCTTTCAGAAGTGAACCTCATTTGTGCAGCAAAGGAACAACATGAGTGAGTTCACTTTGAGGTTGTGGTCTCACTCACGTTTGAGTATGACGATGGCTGTGACTGCTGGGAGGCTCAGGGGGTTGGGGTGGCTGACCAGGTAATACGCTTGCAGGGTGTACGTAAAGGGAACCCACACGAGATCACCAAAAGCCAACATGAAACCAAAGCCATCATGCATCAAGTCCATGGTGGTCAGGATGGCCTCCTTACAGGGAAACACATTCAGTCATTATTCATTTGTTCTGAACAACAGATAAGTTAACAAGCTGTTTATTTGACCAGTTAGTTAATATTAAACTGCCTTTGAGTAGTATTCTTGAGCAAATCCTCAGGATAAAACCCATTATACTGATTTTGTGACAATCTGCTGAGTGTACCTCATTCCAGAGGCCGTCCACCACATAAAGCAGCTGGAACAGGTTCACAAGAATCATGGAGTATGATGGAAGATCAAGCTGCTGCTCCTTCATCTCAGCCAGCGCCATGGCAAAGTTGATCAAACACTGAACAGAGACAGACACAAAACAAACATTATCAAAAATTCTACATGGACGTTTGTTTTATTCAATTTCTGGAAAAAAAAAAAAATTGATTGCTGACAGAAGCAGCATCAAAGCACCATGTAAACTGTGTTAGCAGAATGACCGAAGCTCAACAAGTTCTTTCACCAGTGCAAGTCTTAGGTTAGGGTCGACTTTTGTTTTAGCCACATGCTAAAACATTTTGACATTTGAGTTTTGCTGTTAAATGTTTTTCCATGTGGTTGTTGGAAAAAGATGAAAAAGGGGCGGTCATTAACTGAAACCTAAAACCACGTAACCCCAACTGCAACCACAGGTGGGTCACCAATGACGTAGTGGGTGTCTAGAGGGTAACTGTTCAAACCTTCACATGCTATCAAAAGTTATCTAAATTACTGTAAGATATTCAGCTCTGAAAGGAAGGAATCGTGATTGAATGCTTTAATTCTAAAAAATCTAAACTGATTTAACCTTACAGCCACACACAGAAGCCAGTCGTTCATATTAGATGACTGACGTTAAAGATCACTGCCATGTGTGGCCAGCAGAGGGCGCAATATGTGTACAATATTACAGGGCCACCTTACACAGATCAAATAGAACTGTGTAACTGGATGACTGCACTGATTTTGACAGCCAGTCATAGCATTTCTAGCATCGCCTCACCTTTAATACCGAGTAAAATATTTACATAAATAGCTGTTTGTATCAAGAGCCCACTAAAGGTATTCTTTAAAAAAAAAAAAATTTATAAAAAAAAAAAGACTCCTTACCCAGCCAATCAGTCCAGGGCGCATCTCACAGAAGAATTTCAGATCAAAGGTTTTGATGCGGGGATTCAGCTCATGTCCTTTGAAAAAGTCATACACCACGTGGCCTGAAGAAAAGACAGGAAAGAGCTCAAAAATTGCAGATTTAAAGCAGCAGCTGGCAATTAAACAAGCTGTGAGCCCCAAACTCTGATCTTCCTTCTTACCAGAGTTTCCTCCCAGCGCCAGCTGCTCTGGGGCTGCGTAACGAGAGCGGACATAGAGGTAGATGCTCAGCAGGACGGAAATGATGAAGCTGGCCGTGGCCAGCTGCAAGAAGTGGCTGTGGATGTAGGTGAGGTCAACGCCCAGGTACACTGCCGCTGCCACTGCTACAGCACTCACAGCTATGGCAAAGAAACCTGGAGGTACACAGAGAGGTTGACACACAAATACAGACAAACTAAGTAACTTTTAATTTGATTAAAACTACAGAGTAAACTAAAAAAAAATATTTAAAAGAATCACTTTTTTCCTTAATATTGGTCCCTATGAGGTGGAAAAGTCTTGCCACTATACAGCAGATGATGTGTTTTATCTTTGGCCTTTGAAGGGTTTGAAATCAATAATCCACATTCTGAAGCCATCATGTGCTTATAGAACTCAGAGATTATTTCAACCTGAATAGAGAACATTTTTCAAGGTTTTGTAAAAGTACCTCAACTTCATTATCCACCTTATAGACCCTATAAACACCTGTTGAAACTAGATATGACAGGCAAAATGACCAAACATTAAACACCCCTGCTTCTTAAATGTCAGAAAAGTCAAATGAATGTTGTAAACCATTCATCCATGACTTGCTTTTTCTTTAGATTGCATATTTCTGTGTGTTGAATGTGATGGGCAGATTTTTGGTTTTTCTCATTGCTGTTTATGAACAAAAAAGTTCATGTGTGTTAACTTCTCTGAAATGACAGTCAAATGTAATCAATTCTGAAATCAATGCACTAATCAGGTAGTGAGCCACAACTCAGTAAAAGATTAGTTGTGCGTTGAATGGTATATAAAAAAAAGAGCATTAAGAGAAAATAAATAAAAATATTCTTTAAGACAGTTAAAACTAGAAATGCACTCAGAGCGCAGACCTCTGCCAAGCAGCTCGAGCCTTTGATCTCTCTACAACACACACACACTTTCTCGTAGTCATGACATGCGGGGACATTGGTCGTATTTAAATGATAAAGTCATGATCCCATTACCCGATTCTTCCCAAAATTTAATCACCTCTTCCTTTTTTGAAGCCAAATCCCCCCCCCAAAAAAAATTCTGCCAAATCCGTTCATAAGTTTTTGAGTTATTTTGCACATAAACAGACAGACAAACCAACAGCAACAAAAACATAACCTCAACCATCTTGGCGGAGGTAATAACTGGTCATTATGAAACTAGCTCGTCTTGTTCCCATTGGGCTTTGCGTCACACAGCCTCACCATTGGTTCTGTACTTCAGCTTCTCTCCAGACCTCAGCGGCATGCCCTCGCTCAACTAGAGAGATCGGAAAAAAACAAGGGACATGAGCACTGTTAGCGACTTTCAAAGGACCCCAGGACACTGAAGTTGAAAGCTAAACATCAGCTTTGGATGTACAGTATTTATTTGTAAAAAGTGCTATTTGGACTGAAATACCCTTTAAGGAAATACATCACATGTTTGGTTTTTATTATTTAGGTGAGCAAAAAGTAATCCCAGTTAGCCTAAGACAGTGGTCGGCAACCTTTACTATCAAAACAGCCATTTTTAAGCAAATTTTGAATTTTATAATGAAGGTAATACAGCCTGTTAAGTATAAATTAGTCTATCAGAATTACTAATTGGGTGTAAATTAAAATCTCACAAGTAACGACTTTGCAGCAGCTGAAGTTGCATTTTCAATACAATAAAACCCTGTTTTTTTTTCGTTCATGAAACTGTTACTTTTTTTTTTTTATTACAAGCATAGCTGAACACTCAAGGTACACCGAATGCTGCCCCCGCCGCGCCGCCTTATTAGGTTGTCTGTAGTGATATTACACAGGAGGAAGGAACACTGACTGCTTTTGAGCAGGACTACATTTGAATCTTCTGTCTCTAACTCACACTGATCTTTGGGTTTTCAGTTTTCAGCTCTTCTCACTTACCTTTCCAACAGGCAGGATGTAAAGCAGGACCTGAAATAAGATCCAGAGGACGACAAAGCCGAGAGCCTGGACGTCCCAGAAGTCTTGAAGGGGAGGCAGAGGAGGGGGAGCATTGACCAGGCTGGGGTCGTTCTGGTTGACTTGAAGTATCACGAAGAGAACCCAGGCTGGCAAGAAGAGCAGCCAGAAGTATGCACCTGGAGGCAGGAAGAGATATAGCAGGGATACTGACGATGTCAGTTTCGTTAGATTTGGCTTACCCTCAGAATGTCTGTATGACTAGCTAAATACCACTGTCCTATGGACAAATGCAGAGAAATTAACCAACTGCTTACAGAGCTGAAACATAAGAAAAATGGAGAGAATTCATAGTGGTGAGGCTGAGGCATGGTGGCCAAACGGAAAGTAAAGATTTGCTTCCTTTTCTTGATGAACATAACAGTGTTGATCTTTTAGTTTGTAACAGGGCAGAATGACTCAAAACACAGACTGTTCTGGTAGCAGCGTAATAAAATAAGCAAAATTCTGTTTTCACTTGCAATGCCAGGATTCAGCTAGACTGTGGGCATTCTAGTCTATGCAGCAGAGTAAGATATTAATGCTCATCTGCTAAACAAATATATATATTGAGTATACTTAGTTACCCCAAGAGTAGAAATCAAGGACAGTCCTTTAGTAAGTACTACATTTTAACTGTCTGCAGAACGTTAGAGGAGATATTAATATAAAATAGCCTTAAATCCCAGAAAATGAAAATACATCATTGAACTAAAATGGTAGTTAAGTACATCTTTACCAGCACAGGAGGCAGCTGGGCTCTAAATTAAACTTTAAAATAATTTACTTGAGTTATCTCCCCCTTCTTTAAAGGCCGACATAAAACCGCTTTTCATGCTGATCGAGAATCCTACCTATCTTCCCTCCAAAATCGAGTGGGGTGGTAAGATTGGCAGCAGGACCTGCAGCCACCTTAGCCTTCTCTAGCAGTTGTGGTTTGGCCTCAGCTGGTTTGGCATCTCCATCATCCTTCCTGCGGCGTAGATTGTAACGACCTTCATTCTTCTCAGACTCTGCCTCCACCTTAGCTTCAGGCTTCTGAAATAAGATGAAGGTTTATTTAGAATTTCAGCAGTTCATATCAATAACACAGTTCAAAGTGATCTATTTAACAACCTTGGTTAAAATGACAAGATTTCTTATCATTTATCGGCTGTATTGCAAAAACTGATGAGAAGGCTCATCATAGCAGTCAAAACTGACTTAAAACACATTTGATGATGGAAACAGAAACACAGACATAGGGTTAAACCATTAACGTCCACAAGAGAGCAAACTCATACGAGAGACCTCACAAAACACAGAAATAACATAACTATGGTGTTAAATGTCAATTCTCTACAACTTCACCTGAGGAAAAAATTATTATTGCTCTTTCACAGCAGAGCCCACTGCTACTCAATATACAAGGGGAAATAATCCAATCACCAAAACGATGAGGTGTATGAAGCTTTTCACCAGCAGCCAACTCAGAATTCAGAATTGCCCAGCCGAGTTAGGCTGTGAACTCTCTGCCATCACTACCAAACTGGTGGTGTTGAATGGTTGTAAAACCCTGTGCTGGGTCTCAGCATCAGCTGATATATACTGTATCATCTTTTACAGACACAATCTAAGCTAGATATTGCTACTGCTGTTCGGACTTAGAAAAGAAATTTTCTGGTGGAAATCCAGCTTTTCTTTCTGAGCCGTTTGGGAGACAGACGGTCACTGGTCGAGCTGGATTTTCTTTTTCACAATGGATTATTAACCTCTGTAACTGATGTTTTTAAATTAAATAATTATGTACTTGAATTGAGGATATTTGCAGACAACCCTAAAGCCCATGGCATTAGAGCTGCTGAAACTGACTGTAACCCACAGCTAATTTCTCAACCGGGTTCTTTTGCAAATATCAGTCTATTCATAAAGTGGACTCAGGATTTTCCTTTTCTTAAACACACACATTCCAAAAGTCATTACTAAGCTCTGTTTTCCAGCAGAAAACTTCTCACACAAGGTGCAGTCATTTAGGATTAGTACTTACAATAACTGTACAGACTAAATCATATTTACAAGTTTGAAGTTCTCCCACTGAGACATAAAAGCCAAAGTGCAGGTATTACAAGAAGGAAAAATGTATTTTAACTCATAAGAAGCACAGATTACTACACACAGTGCTTCAAAGACTGATGTAAGGAGGCAGCACATGTTAGCACAACATGTGACTGGTTAAATGAATCAGTCTTGTGAGGGGAGCCCCGCTCAGAAAATATACACGGGCCCCCAACGTGCATGCATCATGACATTCCACCAGCTCTGACTTACCTCAAAGCCTATTCATTTTTAGAAAGTCA
This sequence comes from Etroplus canarensis, assembly GCA_015106775.1. Lineage (NCBI taxonomy): Eukaryota > Metazoa > Chordata > Actinopteri > Cichliformes > Cichlidae > Etroplus > Etroplus canarensis. The sequence goes on from VUQH01031551.1 coordinate 9,765, forward strand.
GTAGCACCTAGAATATCAGCTGTTTTGTTTTTTGTTTTCTGTTATGAGCCCATTTCAATTTCAGTGTCCTTAAAAAACGCTCGTCTATCTACAGGTCATTCACTTCAGGAAATCTGAACCTTTTCAGCAATCAAATTTTTCACACGGTTTTTGAAATTACAAGACAAAACTCACCTCAATGACTTGGCTAGCAGTGTTATTCTCCTCTTTCTTTTCATGCTTATTGTTGCTATTGTTCTCTGCTGCCTGTGTCTGCTGCAGCCCATCAAACAATGGAGGGTAATGGATGGAGATGAGAGAGAGACAAAAAGGGGAAAATAAGCAATGTGAGGAATAGACAGAGGGAGTGTGAGCGTGTTATGGTAAAAACCCAGAATGACAGATTCACATTTCCCCACAATGACAAGGAACTGATGACTGAGGATATTTGACAATGGACTGGATCGCTCCAGACAGCTGTTAGACCATTTCACAGGTAATGGAACTTCAGCTTTCTCTACCACACAGATTTGTCATCTCACCCAGAGTGATTTTTTTATGTGCTTATTTTGGACATGCACAGGATCTTACTTTGTGATTAAACAAAATCAACAATGATTTCTTTGTGTCCAAAAATAGGATCAATTACAATTCCTGGGTGGAGTAAAAAAAAAGGATGAAGGGACAAACATATGGCGGGACATTCACCACAAATATCAGCACTAGTGATAAAATCTACCCATGTGGTGAGAGGAAACAGCAGAAATTCACCAAGTATAGAATCACCATCAACCAACAATGAACTCATCTGCCTAGCACCTTATGCAATATGCAATAGTGTTGTCTGACTGAGCTAGCTGTACAGAAAATGAATGTGCAGGTACTTCTTCCAGGTTTAATGCTGCGTTCACACTGAACGCGATTCGTGCGGCGGGGGCAGCCGGTTTCAATGTTAAGTCAATGTAAACACGCGGCGATAGGTCCTGTGGTGAGATTTGAGCGACCAGTGTGGCGCGATTAGCGAGCGGTGGTGAGTTTTGGGTGGCACGGCGAGAATCGGCCGCGCGGCAAAAATTATGCAGTGTGGCACGAATCTTCCAGAGTTGAAAAATCTGAACTTTGGCGAATATTCGCGTCGCATCAACCAATCAGGAACTCAGCTTTGGTAGTGACGTGCTGATGACGTGATCAGCGGGTGGAGTCCAAAA
>VUQH01031551.1:10971-32522 GCA_015106775.1 Etroplus canarensis
TCCCATCCATGAACTCCGCTTTGGTAGTGACGTGTTGATGATGTGATCAGCGGGTGGAGTCCAAAACCAACATGGAGGAGAAGCTCATCGTTGCCGTTTGTGCTCGTCCCGAGCTCTATGATGTTTGTTCGTATCGAGATTCGTATCGAGACAAGAATAAAAAGGACCTTGCTTGGAAAAGGATAAGCGAGATAACATCATCCATGTCTTCCATAATGTAGCAGTGAGGCCGATAAATAAAGGTTGGCGGTAGCTCCTCCCACATGCGAATTCATGTGTGGTTTATGGACACACTTTTGGACACGCGAATAGGGGCGAATTTGCCGCGCGGCCAAACAGAGGCGGCGGAGGCAAATTGCTGCGCGAATCGCGTTCAGTGTGAACGCAGCATAAGGCATTTTACAGAAATGTGCTGCTCTCGGGATAAAGTGCAGTGTCACTGTCACCAACTAACTTCTATGATCTTATCGCTGCAAGCTTCTTGTCATGCATTTTGTGTGTGTATAGCCTGCTGCTTCTGAATTTTTTCATTTAAAACTTAATGTTATCTGGACTATGATTTCTGAATTATTTCACAATCTGATTAGTGTAAACTGTTACAAAAGGTGAGTTTGTCATGTCAACAAGGGCATGCCTGTCTATAAAACCTATTGCCAAAAACTGTTACCATGAAATGATTGTGACATTGATTCTGCTGGTATACTTCATCCTCTCCACAATCACTGATGTGCTATGATCAAACAATGACAAGGCAGCTGTAGCACTTACCATGGGGCTGAGCCGGACTTCCAGTGTATCCTTCAGTTTTGTATCCCTACGAGAAGATGGAGCACTCTCTGTTATAGCTGCGGCAGCGACAGCTGCAGCTGTACGAGAGGACGAGCGGCGTGTGGTCCTTGCAGGGGAACGAGAGCGGCTGCGACGACGGCCTGGTGAGCGGGAACGAGAGCGGGAACGGGAACGGGCCTGGAAACCAGCAACACTCTGAGGGAAAACAGAGAAAGAAAAAACTGAACCATGCTTTTTATGAACTTGTGAGATTTTCTGAAAGAGGTTTGAGATGGTTTGAGAAGTCAGTCCTGTGACAGTCATCCTAACCCTGGCTATATTGCTGACACAAAGCCATGACAATGACAGTTCTATTGCAACAGCAAAGCAATATTTAGTAAAGACTTAAATGCTACAGTGAGCCCCATGTAAATGAATTAACATCTACATTCTTCTCCAGTGACAGTAACAGATTTACACTGCTAACTCTTAGTGGTTTGAGCTTACACTCCCTGTACAGCTGTTAATGTTCAGCTCCGACTTAAACTAAGGAAAAACTGTTTACACCGAGGCACTGCCACGAAAACCGATTCAAGTGAAACTGGGTGAAGAGTCAGGTAAAGTCGCAAGAGTCTCTGGGACTCTGGTCCTACCTTGATGTCTTGCTCCTTGAGCTCCAGCTCTGTACCATCTTTGTAGATGACAGTGTAAAGCTGACTTCTGACGTCGAAGCTTAACACCTTGACCTGATAGTACAGACTGCTGCCCGGCCAGCGGCCCATCACCGTGTCCCCTTTCTGGTATTTCACAGTAGGCATTTTCATTGACCTGAGACAGAGTGAAACACAACAGAACCAAAGGTGAATGCAGAATAAAATACAACAAAGAGGGGAGGAAATGACTGAAAGTGTAAATAAAAAGGCACAAATACAGAAGGCTAGACTGACTGGAGGTGAAAGGAAAAACAATGCAGAACTGTATAATTAAATAGGAGATTCCTAAATGAGGGGTTTTCAGACTAGAAAGCAATAGCCAAATAGTGTAGCTAGTACATAAAATTCTAATAATAATATGAGAAGCAATTTCTACTACATTTTGCATCATATCAAAAAGTGGATATTTCCACAAAAATGTCAATGCAGAGCAGAAAAAACTTGCCATTGGTAAATACAGTTAGGAAGAATCATTTGAAACAATGATGCCATTGTCACAGCACACTGCCCTTTCTGTCTCCATACACTGAAGCACAGCACGTGCTCACACTTCAACAGGCTCCTTGAATGATAACGATAGCAACAACTCAAAGGTTCCATTGTCACTCAGGCTGCTTTGGCAGTTACATATTTGGTTCTTTGATACAATGCAACTGTGACTGCACAATAAATAGTAGTGATTCATCATTAAATACTGACAAGTCATCTTATCAAGTTGTTCTGATGCTGTAACAAAGCAGCTTATCACAAAACAAATCACAAACTATGAAACGCTTGATTTTCAAACAGACTGTAATAAAACAGATGAAGCCACTGTGACATCAGGTTTACGAAGTGGCACGCTGAGTGTTTTCTCCCCTGATTGGTGTTTTGAAACTGGATGTGAGGGTTAGATTTGACTGAGAAACAGACAGGCACTGCACACTCCTCTGTGTCTGGACAAACCAATTTTTGTGCTCTCAGCCTTTATTCTCTATGTAAACCCAAAGAATCTCAGCACTGAGGGTACTCAAGAGTCCTCAGCAGGAAAACACACCCAAAATTCAGTAGAGTCCTCACAGCTGGAAGCAGTTCAAACTTTTGTAACACCACTGCACTCACCAGTGTCCCTCCATTTTCACCCACCAAATCAAAATGAAGAAGGGGTGGGACTTATGATACCAATGCTGACTTGTGGCGAGGAAAAACTTTGGGGAAGATGCTTCTTGTAACCTAGCAATGATGAAGGTATGTGAGACATGCTCTGAAAATTAGGTCATGAGTACCTCAAATGCAAAAACGCTGCCTGTGGACACAGACCCTAAAACTTAATCATCCTTGTGGCCACAAATTGACATCACGCCATAGTGATATACAAGACCTGTAACTAGCATTCAGCAACATAACCTCAGCAGTAAAGGTCAAAGAAAACCAAGATTTCTATACAGCCACTGAATTTTTATTTTTGAAAGCAGAAGTTAGCTCCTCTGGCCATTGGAAAGAATGCAGTTTTAACGCACCTCTACACTAGACTTACTGTTTAAACCAGGGGTGTCAAACATGTTGCCTGTGGGCCACAACTGGCCTGCAAGGGTCCAATCTGGCACACTGGATGGCTTTGAAAAATGTGGAGATTTTAAATAAGGAGGGCTTCAATTTTGGACCATCAGCTGTACTATCAGTTTTTCAGTCTTCTTACAGACAAATACATGACCCACAAGCTGTCATAAGACAAAGAAACCAAAAAAGATTTTTTTTAATTTAGTATTCAACTTAATACCAAAAGTTAATTTTTCCACTATTTTCAATAACATTTTCAGTGTTTACACAATAAAAAAATCCATCATTTTCTGTGAATTCAGATATTTTCTGTTTTTTATTACACAATAAAGTCCTCTATTTCATAAATGCATTTCTTTATAATACAGAAGGTACACTTCTAAAATTGCACTTTGTTTTTAAAACATGTCAGAGATTTAATGTTTAGTTAAATATCTTTACTCTGAAAGTAAGGGAAACAGTTTGGAGGTGGTTATCTTTAAAAGAATCCCCACACAGATTCTGTGCCCTGCAGATTCCACAGATTTCCCACAGAGCTGAAGAGTAATGTCATATGCAAAAAACACTCCACAGAAATCCATACATTTTCCCCCTGGATCACTGCAGAAAACAATGAAAAAATCTGCTGATTTGATTTGGGCCTGTTTATAAGTTATCAGGCAACCACTTTACTAGTCTAGCCCACTTAAAGATGCAAAGGAGTTGTATATGGCCCATGACATAAAATGATTTGGAGGTCCAGGTTTAGTATACAGTCTATGTCTGTAAAGAACTGCATGAAATAGCAGATACAAAATTTATCATATAATTGTACTATTAAATGTATTTTGACATTCTTGAGTCAAAACAGGAATTGAACAAGATGAGAAAAATAAAACCCTACTATAACATGACCATAGATAACTAGGCTATTGTGGCCAGACACCATTTATTCTTTAAAATATCTAGGAAAAAATGTTTAACCTAAAGATGACAAAATACACAGCCCAGGCTAAAACCCCTAGGAAAATCCACTCAGCCTTCACCTCTGATTTCATTTTTTTTTTTGGCTGATGTGTGAAAACAGCTTGGCAGATTGGGGGTGGTACAGCTTACTGAGGTCATTCTCATAATAACAGCTTAAAGACCAGTTATGGCTACCAACTGCCCTGCTCATTTCCTGTCATAGGCGTTCTCCAGCTACATAATGCAATCCTATCACAGCATAACCTATACCGCAAATTTAAATGATGCTCAACCACCATATCTGACTCTTCTGTTTATCTCTGGATTTAAACAGTGTCCATGTTTATTCGCCTGATCAAGCTGTAAACATTCTCAGGTTAGTTTCACAACTGACAACCATATTAGCTAACACTTTGGAATGGCAAAACCCTACACTGGTGCTCATCACTGGACACAATGAGGAGGGCCAGGCAAGGTCAGCACTATGGAACATTAGTGACCCGGGAGGCTCAGTGTCTAGAAAACCAGCACACTACTGCAGAACTGCTGACAGGTCTGTCCCTGCTAGGTTTACCCAGAGCCGTCTGTCCCGCAGAGTTGCTCCATTCAAGTCACAGAAAACCAGGCAAAGACCAGCAACTACCGACTCTGTATTCATCAGTCAATGCATTATTGCTGGTGAATTTCACTTTTCTGGTTTTCACACCATTTAGCAGTTGCTGGTTGGAACAGTAGCCACATAAATACATACTCACAGGTTTACCTATAGTAAATTCAGTTTAACCCTGTGACTTTTAACCATTTACTCAATATTTATCTACTTATTTTATGGACATATAAAGTGCTATACATTTCTACCTTTATTTCTCACATCAACTAAAACTATGTGTGATATTCATTCTTGTATAACACCTGAAAATTAGACTGGCACTTTTGGTGTATTTCCTATCTAAGATAACTTTCAGGGTTTTCCTGGCTCAAAATGAGTCTTTCAGTGATCAATGAGCGCAACTGGTCAACATATAGTTAAGCCAGGGAGTCTGTGCTGCCTTACTTAACAGAAGTCTGTGTATTCTGCTGCTAATTTTGTTCATTTGATAAACATAAACACTCGATTAAATTAAACCATTGTTAAAAGTCCTGGTGATTTTTCTTTGGGCTGAAGCCAATAAACACTGCTCAATAAAATTAAGGGAACACATTGCACATCAAATCTTAATGAATGAAATAGTCACGTTAAAAATATTTACTGATATATAGTGGCATTTGTTGAGAACAAAATTAAATGAAAATTATTTTCAGCTGGCAATTCAAGTCTAACGTGCAGATTTTGATCTCAGCTTGCAGCTCCGAGCATAAGACGACATGGGACACAGGCACATTGAAGTATGAAGACAATGTTGGATCAGTAGCACTTTAACAACCACAAGCAAGGACTGTCCAACTTAAAAGCTCTGAAGGTGAGGAGTTTTAGTTTCAGCCTGTGCCTCCAGCTCTGTGCTGATAACTTTCAACCACACTCCAATGACAGCCTCCTGTCAACGTGATGCTAATTAAAATTCCAGCCGTTAGCACAGAGCCCAGTAAACAGCAAGTACTGCTGCTGTGAGGTTAGAATCAGTCATTTAAATCTACATTATTATAGTTAACTACATCTAAGTAGCACCAGGTACATTTTAGTGAACTGAATGAAAACTAGACTTAAAACATAAAAATGAACTAAAATGATATTGTGCACCTAAAACAAGATTTTCTGTATACTGATACGTGATCTCTGCCAACATAACAAGCACAAGGAGACTTTGGAACACGTTTATTGAGACTGAGATGTCTGTGTAACAAGTATGTGTATTGTTATATATTATGCTGTTCTGAACGACCTATATCATAACACTCAAACTACTGGAAACTAAGCCTAAACAACAATTGCAAACTACAGAAACTAAACTGAAAAAGCACACCCACTCTAGAAACAAAAAGATAAACTAAAACTAAATGAAAGTGAAAGCTTTCTACTTCAAACTGTTAGAAACTAAGCATCAAGAACCCATTAAAGAACCACTTTCTGTTCAACTTATTTAGTAGGAGGCTGATAAATGATCCCAGTAAAACACTGTCAAGCCTGATTTGGACCTCAATGCTAACCCTTATCACACAATGGCTTCACTCACTTTACAAAGGCTCCCATCTATCAGTCACCACCGTTATAACAAATAAAAAGGAAGAGTGAGAAGTTTGCAGCTGCCCTCCAAGCCACTGCTAACAGATCCAATCTTGTAAAAACACAAAAATCCACAGTATCCAAGTAAAATCTGATCTCATACTATGACACACCCAAAGTATGTCCCTGTGCTGCACTCCTGGCTCGCTCGCTGGCTTTCATATAGGACATCAGGCCTGGATCCTGACTGAGTAGAGTTCCCCATCAGATCACTCTACGCTGATGAAAGGATAAGGCTGCAACGTGGGTGGAGTTTTAAATACAAGTCAGGCAGAGACCACCCTCTGCCCCACCGCTTTGTGCTGAAAACTGCTCCACCTGATACACAGCCAGTTTGAAATACAACATGTGAAGCAAACTCTCACCAAGGGTTTACAGGAGATGAAAGTGCTTTGTGATGCTTTCAAGCATCACAGGAGGAGGACAAATGGACCTGCCTTGTTTTGATCTGCATAAGAAATGAAGCAGATAACACACCACAGGACAAACTTTACTCCCACTGAGTAGGTGCTATCAAATGTCAGGTTACTATAGTGTACAGTTACACTACAGTTCATATACTTGACATGAGAATATATAATACAAACTTCCAAAAACTAACTGCCGTCATCTAGAGCTGTTTTTTTCCTGGATCAAACATTCAGCATGTATTAATAACCATAAATTTATGTCTGTGGTAACAGGCACAGCTCTGCCTTCCATGAAATTTTCTTGTAACCAAATGATCATCACTGTGGCAGTGTGTTAGCACTTTATAACATTATCATGCACGACTATAGGCATTACCATCTTATAGTTTGCGACGTTTGTATGCATTTGGTATGTCTAATAGTCTCATTTATATTTGTAAACAGACTAGTCAACAGGATTTGCAGAGAAGTTTTATATATAGAGAAATTATCTCTTTTGCAACTATCTTTATGTGTAAGACTTATTTTGCATCACGGGCCACATACAGCCTAATTTGATCTTAAGTGGGCCACAGCAGTAAAACTATTGGCTAATAACCTATTAAAATATTCCTCTAAATTGTTCCCCTCAGTTTTTCTACACTGTAAAAAATGCTAGTGTAATAAATCAAAGAAACCCATCAACACTGATCTTTGGGCCTAAACCTCAATAAATAAAAGCTTTCTATAACTTTAACAATAAATCTGTAAAATTACATAAAACATACTGGAAGCTCATTTATCTGGACTTTGTTCTGTAACTATACAGTGTTGCGAATTCACAAAAGATGCCCTATTTTCATATTCACTGTTTTTTAACCCACTGTTAAAAAAAAAGAAAGAACTGAAATTTCTGTAGTAAATAGTGAAACTGAAACCGTTCTGATAAATAATATAATGCTAGTGCAAAAGCATCTTAGTTTCCACTCTTTAAAGGCACAGATTGTAAAAATAAACCAACTTACAGACTTCTAGAATGAATTAATGCTATTAATCCTATCAGCATTATGCATAACTGATGGTAACAGTAGGATCAGATAGTTTAACAGTAGCTTTATGTTAAAGGTCGTAGCTTCTGTCTATGAGGGTTGCTGAGGTTCAGCAGAGCTCAACTTACAATACTAGAGTCACTGGGTGTGACCAGCACTGAATAGCTACCTGCCAAACGGTTAACGGCAGGATCTCAGATCCATAAATCAGTGCTCTCATTTTTTTTGGGTTGGAATCTATCCCAGCTGTCATAGGATGAGAGGCAGGGCGCTCCTGAACAGGTCACCAGGTCACTAACAGAGGCACACCTCAAGCTGACCCAATGGTTCTCAAACTGTTGGGTGTGGAGCCACTGCAGGTGGGGCGTGGCAACCAGGTGAAGAATATGACGTAAAACTAAGGTGAATACTTTTTTCCCAGGAAAAAAGTAAAAAAACAAGTTGGTTGACGCTGTTGATGATATGCACTTTTATTTAAGAAAAATGCAGCTTGGGTCCCTTTTTATTGTTAGTGACAGACAGATGTGTGGTGTGGAGCGTGAGCTCTTTTCAGCTTTTGAAGTGGGGCACACAAAGAACAGTCTGAGAACCACTGAATTAACCTAACCAGCAGAACTTTAATCTTTGGAAAAACATACAAACTCCACAGAAAGTCCCAGCCCAGCAGGCAGTTTAAACCCAGAACCTTCTGCATTAATCCAAGAGTGTTTACCACTGCTCCACCCTGATCTCAGGCCAGTTTTTGCATTTTCTTGTTTCTTTATACACTAGCGACAGCACAAATGCTTTCTGATAAAACACTGCCACCTAGTGGTGAAATCTGCCACTTTCCAATTACAATTAGAACCTCTGTTGGTTTAAATTTAGACTTTAGTGCAACATGACAGGTTACCCTTCTTTGCAAGTTTAACATTTTTTAAAGCCATCTAGTGGGCCGAATCGGACCCTTTAGCGGCCCGGTTCTGGCCCCGGGGCCTTATGTTTGACACCCTTGTCATAATCAATTCAGTTAAAATATCTTTACAGCGCCCTTGAAAGTCACTTTCCGGCCAAAAAGTCACAGCAAATCCTAACCCGCACCGCCGCAGATCAGCTTTTGGCACCGGATCAGAAATGCTGTCAAAAAGAGCGCATTTTCGTGCGCACTTTGCAATCTGCTCCAAGTCCTTGTCAAACTGGCGCTTTTTACGTCCGCTCAGGCTCGCGACAACGAAGCGAAGCCGCTCCGATCGCCGAGTATGATTTGCGCCAAAGTGCAGGAGCTGTTTCTTTAACTAAATCCACTAGCCCCGTTAGCTCCGAGATAGCGCCTATGCAGCTTTGCGGCGACCAAAAGGAAAGGAGGGAAAACGTCATGCATTCAAATACTGCTGGCGAAGAAACCCCCATCACCCGCCACACAAACAAGGCGTGAGCACGTACGAACAAGTTCGACAAAGCTAAACCCACCGATGGGACCCCCGCGAACCGTTATCAATAACATGATAAAACAGGCGGCTGAGAAGCTGACAGAGCTGGCGTTAGCGATACGCTCTGTTAAAGACTGTCTTTCACTAGCGGGCACCATCTAATATCTGAACACCGTTAATCTGGATGCTGGCGAGCAGCCCCCGTATACAGGAGGGTAGTAACCCTCGCAGTTCCGCAGTCCAAAAACCCACAAATAACGCTTAACAAACTTTCACCCAGAAAAGAGAAAGGCTATGAAAACAAACCCAACCCGAGCAAGTTTTTACTAAGACTCGCAGAAACAAGTTAAGAGTCCAGGAATTAGCCGCAGCCTGCACCGCCGTTATACGGGCAGCTTGAGTTAGCTTCGGCTAAGCCCAAATTTCCCAACAAAGGAAAGCGGTACAGAGATCTGCTGTTCAGCCTCCCAAACACACCGTGCACTTACCTTAATATTCCGCGGAAACGTCCAGTAAACGAAACTGCTAAAGTATCCCGAGCGAGACGAGGAATTAATAAATTAAGATTTATTTTTTAAAAAACGAACTTCGCTAACGTTTGACGTAGAGCTGCTTCTCCCTCCCTCTACGGGCGAAACCCACCAGTAACTCTGTAGGCGCGAAGCCTGCCGATTGGTTCGCCCAGCGTTCATTTCAAACGGTTCTGCAATGTCATTGGCCAGCGGTGGATTTTAACTGTGTTGGGATTGGCTTAGAGGAAGTCACGACTATTTTGTTTACCGGTATCAAATTACCGTCAAACAAAATGGTAGTATGGGCAAAAAGGATCTCCAATTAACTATTTAGATAATTGGAAAATTATGACGGAATCACTTCGTAATGACACTAAAATAATATAATAAAAGAAGTAATTATATATTACAATACATCACAAATTATCTACATATAAAATTATATAGCAATACTTAACATTTCATGAATTTATCTACAGTGGTTTGCAAGAGTATTCACCCCTTATCATTATTCATATTTTTTTAACATTACAACCCATAATTTAAATGGACTTTTTTTAAATTTTACCCCCAAAAATTTACACTAAATAGTCCAAACTAGTGAAATAAAATACATTTTAAAAATCAATTTTAAAAACATCAAAGAAAGAAAAAGTGGTGCATGCATATGTACACCTCCCCCCAAAAGTCAGTATAGAGCCACCTTTTGCAGCAATTCCAGCTGCAAGCCTCTTAGGGTATGTCTGTATGAGTTTGGCACATCTAGCCACTGGGATTTTTGCCCATTCTTCAAAGCAAAACTGAATCAGAATCAGAGTGTCTGTAACAGGCTGCATGTAGGTTGGTGCATGCACACTCTCAACTGCTCCAGATCCTTCAGGTTGGATGGGTTCTGCTGGTGTACAGCAATCTTTAAGTCATGCCACAAAGCCTCAGTTGGATTGAGGTCTGGGCTTTGACTAGGCCATTCCAACACATGAACACGTTTTCCCTTAAACCACTCCACTGTTGCTGAAGCAGTATGCTTTGAGTCACTGTCCTGCTGGAAGGTCAACCTTCATCCCAGACCCAAATCCCTGGAAGACTATAATGGGTTTTCCCCAATACTTTCCTTTTATTTAGCTCCATCCATCATTCCTTCAATTCTGACCAGTTTCTCAGTTCCTGCCCATTAAAAACATCGCAACAGCATGATGCTGCCACCATTGCTTCACTGTGGAGATGGTGTTCTTGAGGTGGTGAGAGGTGATGGGTTGGTGGCAGACATGGTGTTTTCCTTGATGGCCAAAAGGTTCCATTTTAGTCTCATCTGACCAGAGGACCTTCTTCCATATGTTTGAGTAGTCTCCCACATGCCTTTTGGCAAACTAAATGTGCTTTATGTTTTTTGTAAGCAATGGCTTTTTTCTGGCCACTCTTCTATAAGCCCAACTGTGTGGAGTGTACGACTTATAGTGGTCCTATGAACAGATACAGCAGTCTCTGCTGTGGATCTTTCCAGCTCCTTCAGGGTTACCTTTGGTCTCTTTGTTGCCTCTCTGATTAATGCCCTCCTTGCCTGGTCTGTGAGTGTTGGTGGACAGCCCTCTGTAGGCAAGTTTGTTGTGAGTATTTTTGCAAGCAACTGTATGTTGGCAGACAACACAATAGAAGCTGCCTTTCTGTGGATTTCCTTCCTTTGTTGAGTCCAGATTATTTCCGAGTGGCCACACCAAAGTTGTCAGCAGCAGAAAGTGGGAAAACAGGGGCTCAGCTCAAACTAGGGCAACTAGCTAGTGTCAAAAAACCTCAGTTTTATTACTTTATAATCCTAGGATCATATTCTGTCCTACTGTAGGACCTAGGCTAATTAAACGGTTCTGCTTCTGTGGTCATGTGGGGTCCCACTGTATAAATAGAAGGACTTTAAAACCACACAGACAGCAAACAATGATATGTACAATATTCAGAGGGCTGTGAGAGGTCTCATCCTACAATGAATCAAATGACATTGTAGACTGGGTGGCACAGGTCAGCCGGCCAACTGTGCAGCTGGCACTGATGACACGCTGTATACTAAACACACACAGATGATGTGGGGTTAAATATGGAAACTTGGGCAGGGTTTTAGACTAGGATGGCTTTGTGGTGGAGGCAGCAGTCTTTTTGCGACACACCCTGGTCTGTGCCAGGGCCCCATACCACTGCTGATAGAATGGCAGTAAGGCGTGTAATGAAGTATGTATGCGTATATGTGTAGTTTATTTACATTTTGCTATTGAGAAATCATCCAGTTGGTCAGCCACTATCAGGTGTCTGGGTTGAATTTGCTGACTGGTTCAGTTTGGACTGAATGTTTGAGGACAGATTACCTTCATGGATAGCTGGGGTTGCATGTGATTTGTGTCAGAGCTGTGTGCTTTGTGCAGTTAGTGCAGGGACAATGTCTAAGGGCACAGAGTGGGAAGCAGACATTTTGGTGTATGATTAAGATTTGGCCCGTGTCTGACTACATACATTTGGCCATGTAGTGTTATTTTAATGGACTGGGCAAATATTGCCAGTCTGTACGGCATATTGGACCTCCAAAGCCCAACTCAGACTAGTCAGTGCAAAAATAATGTTAATAGTGCCCTGTAGTTGAAACTATGGGTAAAAATTAAGTGCATAAATAGGAGTACTTTTGAGAGCATACCTGTACCTGTTCTCTTTATAGTAAGTGCATGAATTAACCAGCAGATGGGGATAGAGGGTTGGATTTCTGCTTTGCCTCAGTCTGAGAATCGAGGAGTGTGTTGTACTGCAGATGTGTTGAGTTCATTTTAATTTATTTTTTGGCTGCGAGTTCGGTTGGCATAACCAAAGTAGAAGGGACTCAGGATGGATGTTGTGTGTTGTCGTTGAGGTTGATCCTGAACCCTAACCTGGTGTTTCAGCTGTGATTGGCGATTTGATTAGGGCAGAGAGTGCAGAATATCGAAGCAGGATTGTGAAGATGGGAGATGAGACAGATTAACGCAGAGCATGTTTGAGCAGCAGAGAGAGGCTGGCTGGTTGGCTGCTGCTGCTGCTGCTGCTGCGGGCACCAAAGATAATCTGGCATTATAGCTGGAAGATGACACAACATGACTCTGCAAATTCCCCGGGTGGTCATTGGTCCGCTGAACTCACAGATGAGCTGATGACTGTGTGGATCTGCGTTCATGTCTCAATGTGTCCATGTTTAAGTACAGATTGTTCTTCTGGGTCGTTCCAGGTCATCTCTTCCTTTCAAACAAGAAGACCCAGGTGAAACTTTGCCCCCTTGTGGTAGATAGGGGTGTTGCATTTAGGTTTTCATCAACGCTTAGAAAAGTTTTCTTTTCTCTTGTAGCTGTCCTCAAAGGATGTGAGAGGTCAGGGTTAGGCTTTACTGGCAGAAGACATTTGCTGTGTTGCTCAAGGGGACTCGAGCAGGGGGGATGCCAGCCACCACAGGAATTGGATCCAGGTCCTCTGGCTTTTTGGCCAGTGTGATGCAACCTCAGGACACAGATTTGAAGCCCAGTTCACATCAAATTTGACCCCTGATTACCGAAAGCAAACGTGGTTTCCTGGATGCAATTATCCAATGGGCTGTAACTGAGTGTTTTGTTCTGTTGTCGCTGCATGAGTCAGGGATTTAAAGTGATTTAGCCCACTAACTTCCTTTAACCACTTCTCCCATCCATTTCCATCTCTCTCACATTCCCCCTCATCCTGTCTAAGTTTGTCTCCTTTTATTTTCTCTTCACCTTCCAGCGTCTGCTTCGTTATCTTTCCAGTTTGCCAAAGTTTTGTAATCACTTTGTATCTCGGGACATTTCACGTTCTTTCTGTGAAATTGAAAAATACATATCTTAGCAGTTTTGTAGATGCATCCAAGAACTCATGAAGTCATGTTTCTGTAGCTCTGTGTGACTGTAAATTAACATGCTGTAAGGTCTAGTACCTATGGCTTCCTCGTTCTTGGATTATTGCTTCCCTGTGACGCTTTCTTCAGCAAAGCACCTTGAGGTGACTACTATTGCATTGAGATTTTCAATCTCAAGAGTCATATTAGCCTGCTTAAATAAAGGTCAAATCAATAATTTAAAAAAACTCACAATAATGTCTTATGCTTAGATCCAACCAGTGACAAGAGGGCTTATCTCTTTCTTTCTGTGCTTCACCTATGAATCGTGATGGATTTTGAACCTCGTGAGCTGCTGCGTCATTGTTGTTCTGCTGTAAGAAAGGGAGAATGATGAGATCACTGTTTACTAAGCTTCCAGAAATGCATATTACAAACTAGTTAGCAGCTTAACATGACGACACCGCCTGACTTGTGCTCGGCTGTGATTCTGCTTTGGTGCGTGTGCTGCAGACAGTGCCAAGTAAACAATGAAGTTAGAGCTGCTCTACTGAACAAACTGCGCAATGCATTGCCGCCCAAGCATCTTTTTCTGTGTGGTGATACTGTTCTATCTGTGATAGGCCGATTTCTGCCCACGGGCTCTGGAAGACACTGCTTCAACATAAAAGGCTGATTGAGTTGGGTTATTTTAGTGGGGGTAATTTTAGGTTGTGTGAAAGTGAGATTTAGCAGAAGTGTGTGTTCTCACCCAATTCAGAAATGTACTGTTACTATAATTTAAGGGGATTTTAAAGTAAATTTATTCCATTTAAATCAACATTATATTGAATGCTAGGCCGCATGGTGACTGGTAACAACATGGACTCCTGTTTATCCCTGTGTTTCTGTGTCCTTCTGCAGCCATGGCAGAGTTGGACTTGAGTCTGGGTGACGCGCTGACGGACAGCGTTCCTCAGCCTGGCCCAGAGAGCCTGGTGCAAAAGGACTTTATAGCTGAGCTGGAGGCGGAGACCTTTGACGATCAGGTCGGGGAGACGGTTGGGAAGACGGACTACATCCCGCTGCTGGACAATGATGACACCAGGGCAGGTGAGAGCGATGTGACGTTAGTAACATGTCTGTTCAATGCATCACGTTAGCAAACTAATTCAGAATTCATACAGTGGCTTGTAAATGTATTCACCTCCCTTGGCATTCTGTAAGCCATTTCTTACAGAAAAAAATAGAAATTACATTTAGAGTTCATCAAAAGTGTACATGTGGGAGACTCCCCAAACATATGGACATATGGTCCTCTGGTCAGATGAGACTACAATGTTGACAATGTTATATCAGCAGATATTCTTTATATATGTTTAGTGTGTTAGAGTTGTATTAACAAGAGAGATGATGTGGTCTGTTTACCCATTATGACAGGGGAAAACACAGATATACACTGATACTGATATGTATTATACCAGTATTGTCTGGTATTTCTATTGTCCTGGAAAAAAGTACCAAAAATCCACCTGTAAATAGAAGCCAAGTAGAAATGTAAAACAGTAATACGTACTTTACTGTTACCATATTCAGTCACTTTATTAGTTATAGCTTTTCAACTGCTTGCAATCATATGGCAGGAACTCATCTTATTTAAGCATTTACACATGGCCTACAATCTGAGCATGAGAATGAGGAAGAAAGGTGATTTTAAGTGACTGAAAGTGTAATAGTTGTCGGTGCTCGACGGGCTGGTCTGAATATTTCAGGAACTGCTGATATTCTGGGATTTTGCTGCACAACCATCTCTAGGGTCCAAAAAAAGAGAAAAATATGCAGTGAGCAGCAGTTCTCTGAGTGATGCCAGAGGTCACAGGCAGGCAGCAGGAACTTGAATGACCGCTGGTTACAACCAAGATATGCAGAAAAGCATCTCTGAACACACAACGCATCAAATCTTGAAGCAGATGGGCTACAGCAACAGAAGACCACGCCAGGTGCCATTCCTGTAAGCTAAGAACAGGAAATGGTGGCCACAATTCACTTGGACTCACCAAATTTGGTCAACAGCAGATTGGAAAGACATTGCCTGGTCTGAGTCTCCGTTTTGATGGTAGGATCAGAATTTGGCATAACCATCATGACAACATGGATCCATCCTGCCTTGTATCAGCAGTTCAGGCTGGTGGTGGTGTGTTGGTGTTGGGGGTTATGTTCTTGGCACACTTTGAGCCCCTATGAACTAACTGAGCACTGTTTGAACACCGCAGCCTACCTGGACATTGTTGCTGACCATGCCTATCCCTTTGTGGCCCGGCTGTGACTCAGGAGGTAGAGCGGGTCGTCTTCCAACAGGAATGTTGGTGGTTGGATCCCTGGCTTCACCAGTCTGCATGCCAAAGTGTCCTTGGGCAAGACACTGAACCCAAAATTGCTCCCATTGCGTCCATCGGAGTATGAATGTGTGCGTGATAGTTAAAATGCGCTTAGAGGCATGGAAAAAAAGGGGTGTATGAATGTGTGTGTGAATGGGGCTTATAGTAGAAAGCGCTTTGAGTGCTCAGTCATTGTAGAAAAGCAATATATAAGCACCTATGACCACAGTGCTTCCAGCAAGATAATGCACCATGTCACAGAGGTTAAATCGTCTCAAACTGGTTTCTTGTACATGACAATGACCTCACTGTACTTAATGGACTCCATGGTCACCAGATACCAATTCAGTAGAACAGGAGAGTTGTATCACGATGTGCAACCGACAAATCTGCAGCAACTGTGTGTTGCTGTCATGTCCATATGGACCAGAATGTCTGAGGAATGTTTCCAGCACCGTGTTGAATCTTTGGCTTTAAGAATTAAGGCAGCTCTGAAAGCTTAAGGGGGCCCAACCCAGTACTAGCAAGACGTAGCTAACGAAGTGGCCATTGCATTTATAATACTGTTATTCCTTTAGCAGAGAGAATCTGTCTTTTGTAACGTGTGCTGCAGCTGCTCCTATATGACTGACGGACTGAGGCAGTGCTGTACACTGGCTGCCGTCTTGGAAATGCTCGGGTGTCATTCAGCCGCGGGGAAGACAGTAGCCTGAAGATTAGCAGAGGAGCAGTCGCTGCTTTGAACATCCCAGGCAGCTGGTAAAATGTGTGGATGATACGGGAAACTGTATTCCTGCTGTGAGCAGTTACTTTTAAAAATGCCCTACCTGCTTCAGATAAGAAGTCAAGCATTTGGTTTCTAAGTTCGCATGCAGAGAGGATAATCCAAGTAAATGCTACACTCTGAAGCCCTTCCCGTAAAGAAAAATGTGTCCTTGACCAACTTGCCTGGTTCAAGAAAGCTTCTAAAATAAGTCTGGGTCATATGCACTGGATGCCTTTGTGTCACCAGCCGCGGCTGACGTATTGAGCTTTTTGGGTGCAGTGCATTTGGCATTGGACTGTAAGACCAACACAGAGGGTTGCACGAGAAATCAGATGAAAAATCCCTGCATTATTGCAGCAGCCTGTGACATATGGCAGATTTTTCAGAATAACAACGCAGTCGAGTTACCAGCGTTGTTTCCTGTCAGTGCTTGATGATTACATTAACTGAATATCACTGCTCCCGAACTGACCTCTGTGGGGATATGACTCATTTTATTGAGCTGCCATTTTTAGCTTGAACTTTGACTGAAATGGATGCAAAAGCACATTAACTTGTAAATAAAGAAGTAAATACCAGTATAGATAAACAGTAGATGCATCAGATAAACATCTGAGCCATAAAAACAAATAAAAAGAAGTGACAGTTAACCGGGAATGACTCAGCTCCTGGGCCTGTTTTGGTTAGCCAGACACTTTGGTCAGACAGTCAGACTGTGTGTGGGCACTCGTCAGTGACAGCCGGCTGCAGGACGGGCCGTGGGTGGTGTTGCCAGTGATCAACTGTGGCACGCCTTGTGTGCATTTGGACAAATGCACACATGCTGACACGCTGAGTGCCAAACAGCAGGGCGAGGCAGTCCGCAAGTTATTGTCCTCTGTCAGCAGGACGGGGAGACGGAGGAGGCACACATTTGTTGTTGTCCTTCTCTGAATTATTGTTTGGGAGCCCTGATGCTCATGTAATGTGCACTCATGAGTGTGCTGCGCTCTTGTTTTCTATCTGTGGCATTTGTCTCGTATTTGTGTATTTTCGTGGACACAAATGAATGCTGCATGCCTGTGCTTGCAAGCTGGGTTTAAATCGCATGCACTGTTTTGCTTTGTGTTTGCATCTTGGTGTTTACATACAACTGTTTGCATTTTTGTGATAGAACTAGTACTGTACAGCTGAGAGCCTGTATTATAGAGCAAGATTAGCCAACCATGTTACCTAAGTGGAGTAGGATATGTTTGTAATATTCCATCACAACCTGTCATGTGCTCAACTGCTGACCAGTCCAATCACAAGTAAATGATAGGTAATGAAGATCAGTAGAGATGTGTGCTGCTTATGCTGTTTCACTCGTGAACTTCAGACGCTTCTGGGAGAATCAGGTCAGTCAGTTAAACTTTATTTGTACACGACCCCCCCCTTATTTCCAGAAAAGTTGGTATATATTCCAATATGTAATTAAAAAAAGAACAATCTATGATATTTTATTTCATGTGAGCCTTTATTTTACTGACAAAAGTGCAAAGAAAACATTTTCAGTAGTTTTACTGACTAAATTCATTGTGTTTTTAACTAGCCCTCCGCAGTCACCGCACAACCACTAAAGGTGTATCTCCGCAAAGCTCCAGTCTCTTTATGAATGCTGACCTGACTCCACTTGATTTGACGTGAGGGTAGAGGCCATGGTCAGTTTTCTTTTCCTTTTTTTAATGCAAATTGGAGGATTCAAACAGACGTATGCAGCAATATTGCTGAAAATTTTTTACAGGTTACTGCCGCAGCAACAGCAGACGGCATCAGCAGCAGACATGATATGGTGTCACCGTGAAAGTATATGATCCCACGACCAATTTGGTTTTTATTTTGTTGAGATTGTAAAAATAGTTATAGAAATAGCCACTTGGTGGCCAGTCTGTTTTCAAATCTCGTGTAGTGTAGTGGTTTACATATTTGCCTTATAAGCGAAAGTTCCTGGTTTGATTCCTGGTTTGGGTTGCATCTGGCATCCGGCCAGAATTCAAAATCCTGTGTTTTTTTGCACTGTCATGATGACACCAAGGATTTGTACTGATGATTCCATCATATGGTAAATGGACTGGTATTTATATAGTACTTTTCTGCTCAAAGTACTTTTGTACTACAAGCATCACACACATATTCCCACTCTACTTTATTCTGTACCTTTAAGCGCATTTTAACTATCACATTTACACTCCAATGGATGCATCAGGAGCAGTTTGGGATTCAGTGGCTTGCCCAAGAATACTTCTGCGTAGACTGGAGAAGCCAGGGATCGAACCACCAACCTTCTGTTTGGAAGACGACCCGCTCTATCTCCTGAGTAACAGTATCAGGAGGTATATTTATCTCCCTGCTTTTCAGGAAGATGTTAATGCACAAACGTACAATTTGATGGCTGCAACATGCTGGACAAAAGGTAACAGAGGCATGTTTAGCATCGTGTTCTCTCACCTTTCCTCATAATAACACTCTTCTACTGTTTTGAAGTGGTGGACACTAAATTGTTGAAGTTTTGCAGTTGGAAACCCTGTCCATCTTTGCTTGATATCTCCAGCTGCTCAACATTCCAGGGTCACTGTTGTCTAATTCTCCTTTTTATGATGTGCCATATATTTTCAATAGGAGATAGATCTAAACTTGCAGCAGGCCAGTCAAGCGACACTGTTGTAGCCCATGCAGAATGAGCTCTGGCATTGTCCTGCTGAAATAAGCATGGACATGCCAGGAAAAGATATCGCCTTGATGGCAGCGTATGTCTTTACACCCATTTTTTCCAGAAAACGAATGAAAATATGGACTCATCTGATCACAGCACACAGTTCCACAGTCTTTCAGTCCATTTGAGATGAGCTCAGGCCCACAGACCTCAGCGACATTTCTGCTTGGAGTGGACGTACAGTATGGCTTCCTGTTTGCGTAATAAATTTTCAAGTTGCAGTGACAGACATGTTAAGTGACAGTGAGTTTCTGACGTACCCTCAAGACCAGGTGGCTGTATTTGTCACATTAGCATAATGGTTTCTTAGGCAGTGTCACCTGAGGGCTCGAAGATCTTGTCAGTGTGTTCCAGCCTTGCCCTTTGCACACTGAGATGACTGCGAATTCTTTGAATCTTTTCACATTATTGCACTGTAGATGTTGAATGACCTACATTTTCTGCAGCTTCATGTTGAGAAATGTTCTTGACAGATTGAATTTTGATCCATCCTTATTTTCAAACACTGAGCCTCTGATGGATGCTACTTTTATACCTAATCAGGATATTCCACCTGTCTCCCATTGTCCTGCTTGATACAGAGTCTTCCAAACTGGTGTTACCCAAGTATCCTCTGTTCTAGTCAATCCCGTTACATCTCCACCATGGAGACATTGTTGTCGGGTTGTTATCACTACAGGAGCTGACTGGTTTGCTGGATCTTTACCAGACTTTGTGCGGTTAATACTCATAATGGGTAGAACATCTGATAACATTTACGAGGTTGTGGGGTCAAAGGTCAGGATCACACAGGGTCAGATTTAAAGCACAGACTGACCAAATTCTAGACATTCCTTTTTAACTCTGTCACTGTGTGTTGTAGCTATAAAGTTCTAAATTTGTGCATAGTCACAAAATAATATGAAGTCTGTAAGTAAAATTATTGAAAATCTTTGCTTTCTTTTGTTAGTTAAATAAAGGTTCACACGAAATAACATATCACAGATTTTTGTTTTGATGGTATTTTGGAAAATATCCTAACTTTTTTGGAAATTGGGTTCATAGAAACTTTAATACAGGTCAGTGTGATTAAGAACAGACCAAAACATAAATAAAACATAACCAGTTATATAAGTACAATAAGAGTATGACTGTAATATTAAGAACAATATTTTAAAAATTAATATACAGTAAAATAAAGAAATACAACATAGAAGACACATAAAATAGAATAAACTGCAGTGATCAGTAGGCTCTGGTCAGTAAATAAAGTGATTCAATGCTGGATAAAAATGGAAAATTTCAAAAAGTTTACACATTGAAATAAGAATCAAACTACAAATCAGATTCAGTGAAGTAAGTAAATAAAAGTAATGTCTGTAAAGCTTACTTAGTCAAAAGCCAGGCTGCTCTCAGGTCCTACAGCAGGCTGTTCCAGCAGCTCAGGGCTTTAAAACTAAAAGGAAAATTACTTGGTAAGGATGTTTTCCACAGTTTTCCTTTCTCAGATGTGGCACACCACAGGAAATGGTCCCTATCCGACATGTTCTTACAGGTACATCTCAAAAAAATAGAATATCATGAAAAAGTTCAATATTTTTAATATATATATTTATATATTATATAGATTCATTACACAGAGTGAAATATTTCAAGCCTTTATTTCTTGAAATGTTGATGATTATGGCTTACAGATAATGAAAACCCAAAATTCTGTGTCTCAGAAAATTAGAATATTGTGAAAAAGTTCAATATTGGAAAGTCATGGTGTCACACCCTAATCAGCTAATTACCTCAAAACACCTGCAAAGGTTTCCTGAACCTTTAAATGGTCTCTCAGTCTGGGTCAGTAGGCTACACAATCATGAGGAAGACTGCTGATTGGACAGATGTCCAGAAGACAGTCACTGACACCCTCCACAAGGAGGGTAAACCACAAAAGGTCATTGCTAAAGAAGCTGGTTGATCACAGAGTGCTGTATCCTGTATTGAGTGGAAGGAAAAAGTGTGATAGGAAAAGGTGCGCCAGCAAAAGGGATAACCACAGCCTGGAGAGGATTGTCAGGCAAAATCCATTCAAGAATTTGGGGGAGCTTCACAAGGAGTGGACTGAGGCTGGAGTCAGCGCATCAAGAGCCACTACGCACAGACCAATCCTAGACATGGGCTACAAATGTGGCATTCCTCGTGTCAAGCCACTCCTGAACCAGAGACAACGTCAGAAGCGTCTTACCTGGGCTGTGGAGAAAAAGAACTGGACTGTTGCTCAGTGGTCCAAAGTCCTCTTTTCAGATGAAAGTAAATTTTGCATTTCATTTGGAAA
>VUQH01031553.1:0-11699 GCA_015106775.1 Etroplus canarensis
AAAGAAAAAATACACAAAAAGTGTCATGGGCCTGGGTTTTTGTAGTCTGGTTTTGTACATAGGCTCTGTTTATGGTAGAACCTTAGTTCTAGCCCTAGATCCTCTCTGTATTTTGTATTTTAGATTCTGATTTCTGTTGCCTTAATTTTGCAATTTTGATATTTGGGTCTTTGCTATTATGTCCACCCTCCTTGTGTCTCCTGGTCTCTAGTCTCTGTGTATTGGTTCATGCTATCTTTGAGTCCTTTATGTTCTTTGTCTTGTTTACTGTTGTGATCCTGGGTTTGGTATTTGCAGTTCTGTTCATTACTTCTTTAGTTCTCATTCCCAGTCTGTTGTTTTCTCAGTTTATGTTAAGCTTCAGTTCTAGCCCCTACATATGTTAGTTTGTTAGTTCTCTGTGTCCCCTCTTTGCAAATTTGCAAAAATTTCTACATTTCTGGGTTTTTTCTGTCAAGATGGGGTGCTGAGTGTACATTAATGAGAAATAAAATGAACTTTATTGATTCTGGCAAATGGTTGCAATGACACAAAGGGTGAAAAATTTAAAGGGGTCTGAATACTTTCCGTACCCACTGTATGTTTGCTATGTTTTGGTTCTCCTCCACCTGAGAAGGTAAACCCTTCATGCAAAGAGCCTCGTAGATCAAAATAATCTCAACTTTGGAACTACAAATAATGAATTTGTGGTTCTGATGAACATTGCTGTCCTGGAGATGGCATTTTACCTTCCTCGGAATAAACTTGAAGTACAGACCAAGCTCTGCCAGACCAAAAACTTCTCGTGGGCCTTAAACACAGGACCATCAGCTTGTTATAAAAGGAGGTATAGCTCTGTGGTAGAGTGCATGCTTTGTGTGTATCAGGTCCTGGGCTCAATCCCCAGCATTTCCAAGTTTTATAACATCAATCTACTGAACTTCCCAGTATAGAGGTCTGAAATCCTTGGGTGACTGGTCGCTAGGAAGGTTAAGACTCAAGACAAGTATATGTGGTACAAATCTGGGGAGTCATATGTGAAAGAGGTGCAAAGTTGTCCATTCTTGTGGCCAAAATTAGGTGTGTATCAGAAATTTGGGATGACCTTCTGACAGTGTACGCTCATGCTACTATTCCTACATCTACTTACCAAACAACAGGGAAGCAGCATAAAATGGCACACTAAATTACCAGTGCGTGTTTAAAAATCAAATGAAACAGGAATAGATGGAAATAAAATATTTGGGATTCCACCAAAGAAGAAATTTTTTTTGAGTTGTGGCAGCAGAAACTTGTCTTTATGATACACCCTACAGCTGTTATCAGGATTGCTCCAAGGAGGATGTAGCATGAGAACAAACTGAAGAAAGTGCCTAAAATTTTGCATTATTATCATAACTTCCATGTGTATCAAACACGTTATTTGATCTAATGTTGTGCAGTCTGCAATGAACTTACAAGATTCGTAATATTCCTTTACACGTGTCAAGAAATCAGATCAGTATGCATAGTGATTCGATCAACTATCATTGAGTTACTGGACTTGTGGGTGCACTATAATTATCTTCATTCCACAAGACCTTTTACTTACTTTTGCAAGTACAAATAAGTGATTTCACGCTGATAAACTTTGATTTTTATGTCCTGAAGTTAATAATAGTCTCCCCATTTTTCAGGTGAGTGTGATCTTGACTCTCATGGTTCCCTACAACCTGATTGATGGTTCGGCACCTCTCATGGAGATGTTCGCTGTGCACGGCTTTATGTGGGGGAAGTACACTGTGGCTGTGGGCTCGATAGCTGGGCTCACTGTCTCTCTGCTGGGCTCCCTGTTCCCGATGCCCAGGGTAATCTACGCCATGGCCCGGGATGGACTGTTGTTCAGGTGTGGAGGCACGAGGCACAGTAACACACACATGGTCAGGATAAGGAGCTTTAACAAGACTTCTTTTTATGTTTGTGTTTGAAGGTTCCTGTCTAATGTGACTGCGCTCACACACACTCCCACGGTAGCGTGTGTGGTGTCAGGGAGCCTGGCAGCCATCCTGGCTCTGCTGGTGAGCCTCAGGGATCTTATTGAGATGATGTCTATCGGCACCCTGCTGGCTTATACTCTGGTCAGTGTGTGCGTGCTCCTCCTGCGCTACCAGCCTGATGAGCAGACTGACACACACCAGTTTACCTCCGAACCTCAGGACATGGACGGCATGAAGCATGAGGATGCCAAAGATGACCAGATCCTCTCAGACAATGACGGGCCATCTTCTTACCACTCTGGTGGGACGGAAGGCGAGGGAGACAATTCTGATTTCCACACAGGCCACGCCCCACTTCTGAAAAGGCTTCTGGGAGGTCATTACTACACCCTGCGGCTGCGGCTGGGAATACCTGATGCGTCGGCACGGCCTACTCCTGCCACTGGCCGCATAGTGACCAGATGCACCCTCCTCTTCTTCTTCATGTCCTTCCTCCTCTGGTCCACCATCATATTTGGTGTTGAGCAGGGGACGGGCGCTGGGGCGGTATTTTCTGGCCTGATAGCCACACTGATGGCTGGATCGTTGGCAAAGCTTTTGATTATGATCATACAACAGCCAGAGAGCACACGGAGCCTGCCCTACATGGCGCCGTGTGTTCCCTTTGTCCCTGCAGCAGCCATATTAGTCAACAGCTACCTCATGCTTAAACTGTCTCCACTCACCTGGGCCAGATTCACTGTCTGGTGTCTCATAGGTGAGTTGAAATGCTCTGGAATATACATCATAAATCTAAAATGGCTCAACAATAATTAACATACAATGAAAACATATATTCAAATACATCTGAAATATTAAGATAAATGAAGAGGACTTGTGGTTGGTTGAGTAATGGATTTGTTGGTTGGCTGATCATTTAAGTGGTTAGATCACTGATTGGTTAGTTAGTTAATTTGCCAACTGGCTAGTCAGTAGATTGTTTGACTGGTTGGTTGGTTGATTTGATGACTGACTAGTTAGTTGATTGTCTGGTTGGTTGTTTGACTTGTTGGCTGATTGGCTTAATAAGAAAAAAATAAGGAAGGGAGCTAGTTTACTGCTTTTGTTTTTAAAATTTAGGAAATAATCGCAGGTTTTGGGGCATTTTTAAACCATTTAATTCAAAGAAAAAACTTGTCAGATGTACTGATAACAAAAATATACTCACTGGAAGATAACAAAATCTAGAAAACTGGATCTTAAATTGGATGTTAAGGTACAGTACTTTCAGCATAGAATAGAGAACGCATTGTATGTAAAAAGTGTGTATCCAGGCTTTTTTAGAGCTGCAGTTGGTTTGCAGATGTTTCTCTTCATCTGGAATTCATAAAGACTGAAAAAGCTCCACATCCTGATGTATGTACCTGCTGACCTATGTGTCTGTCTTCAGGTCTGTTGATCTACGCTTGCTATGGAGTCTGGCACAGTACACTGGAGTTGAATGCCCAGGAGCAGCAGGCGCACGCCAGCTCCTACCAGCGGTATGACGACCACCTGGATGACACCTTCTCCCCAGATGATGACCTTTACCCCCAGGACCAGGATGAAAGACCTTACCAGGGCTGGTCTGCCCCTGAGGAGAGGGGTTACCACTACCAGCAGCAACACCAACAGCAGAACCAATTCGAGGACCAAGACAATGGAGAGCAAGAGCAGCACCAGTATGGTGAAAGTGAGGACCAGTATAGATACCAGTCTGGAGCAGGAGGCCATGATACAAGCAGAGACAAAAGATCCAGGGGAAGGACCAATTATGGATTTAACGATGAAGAGGACTAAGTATTAAGAAAGACTGAATAAAACTTTGACATGTGAGACAATATTTTAACATTTTATGGACGCTTTTGTTAGAACCAGGATCAGGTATCAGGAGAATAAAAGTGCAATAGACACTAAGCAAAGCCACAGAAACCAGTAAATCCTGGTATCTTTACCTACCCATCTTCAACAACCCAACAGTGACAATAACCTTTATAATAAAAATCCACCTTCCACTTTAAGTTGGATATTTTGTTGAGAAGAAATGTTGTTAGGAGACAAAACCTGTCTTTGTAAAGTGCATTTTCATGGTTTTCAGAGTTGCTGTTGACTTCTAATGATGTGATGAATCAAGGAGAGATATCCCTTTTACCCTCCATAGTCACCATGGGCTGTACTCTATATAACTGATGGTTGTAGCTTCCAGGTTTGAAAAATGAAGTCAGGGTGGAAATGCTTTAAACCTGTCATTAGTTGGTTGGTTCTATACAGTCAAATATCTTTCAAGTTTGAGTGTATAGCAGTCCATCCAATTTTCAAATGAAGCTGCGTCAACCCTTTTATTGTTTGTCACTCTCACATTTTTAACATTTGTATTTTGCACTGAAGCGATACAAAAATATATGTAGCTTTCAAAAGTGACATTTAAAACTGAGATTCAACTACATGTTATCTGCATTAAAACAACATGGTGAATTATATTGATATGAGGCAGAAGGAACACTGAGACCAAAAGAGGACCAAGAATTGAACCTTGTGGCACACCATTTTTTCAGAAAATGGAAAACCTTTTTGGACCCAGAAATGGGGGGTGACATTAGATTTAACACAAGGATATACAGTAAGAATAGGCATCATCTTCCTTTATGTATGACCTTAATAATTACTTTGCTGATGTTCATATTATGTTTTATGTTTAGATCTTACTTAAAGTAGTATGGTGTTCATGGACCCACCTTACTGACAAGCCACTACCACTGTGTGATATCTGGTTTAGTAAAGCTCAGATGGCACTAACTCGGCTCGAGACAAGCCAGGGATGGATGTCATGGTGACTGCAGCCATCTTTTATTTAGAGTCTGTGGTAGTCACAACTGAATTACCTTACTTTGAAGCCCAAGAAATTACTAAATCTATACTCACATGATTTTTTTTTTTACCTCATAGTGCCTCAGACTTGATTTTTTTCCATATCTACAAACACCTTTAAAGAATGACTCTGTTCATATTTCTATATGCGGACTCAGGTCTTCAGTGTGTTCTACTCTGCTTCCTGTGGCTGTTTGTGCATCTCATTTCTAGAGGACAATCTGAGACATGAACCTCACATACTTTTAGCTTTTCCTCTGGTTTTGTTTGAGTGCTTTATTTATAGTCTTTACTTTTCTTTGTTTGGATGAATGGTGTTATTTCGAGTCTGTTGTGGAAAGTCCAGAAATAAAGTAAATTCCAGTGAAGCAGGTTGTGTTATTAGGGATTGATTACAGCTTCCAGATATTACTTTATAAGCAGTAACAGTTAGCCATCTAGCTGTAACTTAGCTACGTTGCATCAATATGGTGAGGGTTAGTTCGAAATGTTAGTTGCATTGCCATTCATCTGTGTCAGCTGACATTGGCCAGAAGGAAGACGATTTGAATAACAAAACATCCCTAGGAAATAATCCCGAAACACCCCACTGATGTTGAAAGGAATGTCGGTAATATTCTGTAACTTTGACACGATATTTTAATGTTGGTAAAATTCTAGTATGGTGACACATTTGCTGAATGTTGGTAAAATACTAGAATTTTTACACAATTCTAGAGTGGTGATAACATTCTAGAAATCCAGTGAGATTATAGAATAGTGACAGATTCCTGACTGTTGACAAAATTCTAGAATTTTTGGATATATCAGTGACAGAATTCCAAACTGTTGACAAGATTCTGGAATGTTGGTAAGATTCTAGAATGGTGACGGAGTTCCTGAATGTTGACAAAATTCTAGAATTTTATCATATTTCAATGCCAAGATTAAGAAATGTTGATAAGACCAGAATAAAAAAAGATTCTAGAATGCTGATAAGCGTTTAGAATTTTGCCAACATCCAGGACACAATTCCTGAACATCGACAAAATTTGATGGATGTCAAATTGAATAAATGATAAATAATAATCAGTAAAAATGAAATCTAAGCAGTGAATATGAAACTGTTAAAGTCTGATCATTAGTGTCAACAGGAATGAGTATTTGAGTGAAAACTATCACAAGAGTAATTTTAAAACTTTTATTTGTAAAACCAGACAAAAATGTAACAAGACAGGTGTGTAGTTGATAAATTTTGTTTAGACTGTTAATATAAAAGTCAAAAATAGTAAAAGAAAAACAGTTATTTGGTAATAAACGTGGGAGATTAAATATGAGCTACTTTTTAAAGTATTGTAAAGTATATAATTAAAGTCACCATACTGAAATAAAACAAATGCAGCGAAGAAGCAAGCGTTTGGTTTTTATAATCTGAAAACAAAAAAGCAGATGACTGTGTAGACACTGCTGAATCTGATCTGACCTACTTCCCCAGTCAGGACATGATTAACTAGAGTCCTGTTCACAGGAGGACATAGTCATTCAAACAGGAAGACTTTTCTCCCTGACTGGACAGCTGAGGATATGACATATATACAGGAAATAAAATCATAGTTTCGAGCAAAAGGCACATTTTTGACCATAAACCTCTGCTGGATTTTTTCTACAGCTGATTCTCAGAGCTGTTGGAGGCATGGATGTATACTCTTCCTTTTATTCTAAGATTTATAAAAGACTCAGATTATAACTGCCTTTAAAGTTTCTGGGTCTATGAGTATGTCCAGGATCTTTTTTTTATGAAAGTTTGAAAAGCAGTATTTAAAATGAAAATGTGTATCTTAAAAACTGCAGTTCCTCTAGTGGCCTCTTGAGGCTGGCTCTAAATGCGATTCAATCCCCATAGACTCCCATGTTAAAATGTTCAACTTTACAGCAGAAATTTACATGTTTACACCCTGCTACAAAAATGGTTTTGATCTTTATTGATAGTTCCCACACTGATAACAAATATACAAGGGGTGAAATTTGTATAACTAATCTATTTGTATACTGTTAATGCTTCAAGTTAAGGGTGTGTCTGCTTTGATAGATGTGCTGACCATAAACAGTATAAAAGATGTAAGTCATACACTATATGGACAAAAGTATTTGGTCGTACCTCTTAATCATTTAATTCAGGTGTTTTCATTCAGTCCCATTGCCACAGGAATATCAAATCAAGCCCCTAGCCATGCAGTCTGGCTTTACAAACATTTGTGAAAGAATGAGTCATTTTAAAGAGCTCACTGAATTCAACGTGGTACAGCAATAGAATGCTACCACTGCAGCAAGTCAGTTAGTCAAATTTCTTCCCTCTTAGATATTCCACCATCAGCTGTAAGTGGTACTATTGTAAAGTGGAAGTGTTTAGGAACCACAGCAAATCATCCACCAAGTTGCAGACCATGTCACATTACAAAGTCAGGTTGCCAAGTGCTGAGGTGCATAGTGTGTAAAAGTCACCAACACACTGGTGACTCAATAACTGCAGAGTTCCAAACCTCCCCTGACATTAACATCAGCACAAAAACTGCGCACCAGGAGCTTCATGGCATGTGTTTCCATGGCTAAGCAGTTGCATGCAAGCCTTGCATCACAAGCACAATGCCAAGCATCAGATGGAGTGGTATAAAGCAGGCCACTGGACTAAACATGGTCTGTGGAGTAATGAATCATGTTTATGTGGTCTCTATCTGGCAGCCTGATAGATACGTCAGGAGAACGTTATCTGCCTGACTGTACTGTACCAAGTGTAAAGTTTGGTGGACAAGGGATAATAATATGGATTTATCTTTTTTGGGGTTGGCTTGGGACCCTTAGTTGCAGTGAAGGAAACTCTTAATGCTTCAGCTTACCAAGAAATTTTGGACAATTCTATGCTTCCAACCTTGTGGGAACAGTTTGGGGAAAGCAGTTCTTTTCCGGCAGGACAAAGCAAGCTCCATATGGTTGGATGGGTTTGGTGTGGAGGAATCTGACTTGCTCACACAGAACTCTGAACTGAATCCTAACCAACTCCTTTGAGATGAACTGGAATGGAGACGTGACCCAGGCCCTCTTATCCAACATAAGTGTCAGACCTTTAAGAAATTTCCCCTCTGGGATTAATAAAGGACTCTGAATCTGATTGTGATTACAAATGCTCTTCTTTATGAATAGGAAAATCCCCAAAGATACTCCATGTCCATATAGTGTACTTACATATAAAATCTTTAAAGTGAAAGTTACAAAATAGACACTTTTGCTTGCTTTTGTTATTGAAGTTTTGATGTACTTTCAAGAACATATAGGTGTTCAGGGAAGTACACAGATTCTTCAGGCTGCCCTTATACAAAGCAAAGAAATCTACATGTTAGGTTATTATAAATCACTCCATAATAAATCAGCTAAATGCTGAGACTTTCCCCACCAACATTTTTAATCATATGAACAAGTTATCCCAGATTCTGTGAATATCAAAACAAAGAACAGATTTTTAGCTCTGAAACAGTAAAAACAGACTGCAGAAGTATGACGATGACAGCGATGGTGTTAAAGCAGACTTGTTTAATCCTTCAAACCTGGGCGCTCTTGGCATGGTTGGCAGGCGGGTCCAGCAGTGTGGCTGTGCCGCGCTTCCCAGAGTAGTAGAAGCTGTTGTCCCTACTTGGGGTCCCGGGGTCAGTGCCCAGGCAGAACAAGATCAGGATGCTGCCCAAGAGGCAGAGGGCGGAGCCGGCCCAGCCAGCATACAGTGAGAGGCCGAATGACATCACACCCGCCGTTTGATGAGCGCCGATGGGGAACCACACAGTTGATATGATGCTACATACAGCTGGAAATGGGTGAAAAAAGGGGAAAAGTGGTTGATTTTTCCTGAATTCCTGTGATTTTTATATCTGTCTGACTTTCTGTCCCTGAGGCTGTGGACAGGAACTACCTGTCTTGTCTCTCAGGAAGCAAAACACTGACTGATGAACCTGGGGTCAGGATGAACCCAGATCCTGACCCAGCTTCCATCCATCCTCCCTCCTGCAACAGCTGGGAAAGACCAGAGTACAGTACATCCAAAGCCTCTTCAAAAACGTCCTCTAAAAATGTTTCAGGTCTATAGAATTAAAACTACAGTTGTCTAAGCTTCAAACTAAAAATGTCTTGTAAAAGAAAACAAACAAAAATGCTGTCCCTTAAAACTAAATCAACTGTTTCCAAAAAATTAAACTGCAGTCCACTAGACTAAAACATGTCTTCTAAAATTGAAAAATGTCATGTAAAGACAAATTCTGTCCACTCAGTTCAAACTCCTGACGTCCAACCTTTAGACTCACTTGGAAGACCAAAATAACTGACCAAAAACCTAGAGTCCCATAAAATTAAGTTTTTTTTCTCTAAAACTTACACTCATGTGAAAGAAAGTCTTCACAGGACTCTGAGTAAGTGGGTGTGGGTACCTCTATTTAAGCAGAAGTTTTGGCACTTTGCTGGTCTGGAGCATTCAGGTGTGTGTTAACACAATGCTAGGAGTAAAAATCCCAGCAAATTCATCCCAACTCATAAAACCAAAAACTGTCCCTTAACTGCTAACTACACGGTACTAACTACAGTCCCGTAAAAGTTCATGCTCTAAAACCAAAATAACTGCCTTGCAAACTGCTTTAAAAATCAAAAATAGTCCTCTAAAGGAAGAAGAAATGTCTTTTTGAACTTGCTTCTAACATTAAAAATTCTTCATAAAACTAAGTTGAAACTACTATCCTTAAAAACCAAATGTAAAGTTCTCTAAATATGTAAATATATTTTTAATTTTGACTCACATTAATGGCATGTTGTTTTTTGATTGTTGCTCAGTAAGTGTTAATCCTTCTATCCACTGTTTTACATCATTACCTAGAAAGATTGTAAAACTCTGCAGCATAATAGCTCCAACAGTCTAGATAGATACCCAGTTCAGGTGAGAAAGTTTTTTGTCACACCTTGACGATTTAACAAGCATATGCCGTATGCAAAAATCTGCAAATACGCTGGCGTACGTTGAATAAGCTATTGGTAAGTTCTGTATAAGTTAAGAGCTTGCTGAATATGCCAGTATACATTGTAGTACGGCGAGGTCGTTGGTAAATTTTGAGCGTGCACAAAATTTTCGATGTATGCCAGTGTATGGCTCATACAGCTGGCATACACAGGCCATATGTAGCAGGTATGTTATGCATATGGTGACTCACGTTACTCATATGCTGAAATATGTTGAAATGATATCTAGCATATGCAAAACGTATTAATAACCTATGAGTAAAGTGTTTTTAAGCTATATGTAACATATAGCAAACTTAACTCCAACCCATATGACATTTGTAGATGTATTTGACGTGTTTCAGTCATACTGAACATGTTTCTAACATACAGTTACCATATAATGGCATATGTGCTGCATTTAAGGGAAGTGGTATAAATGGGCTTCAGGTTGTAAATGCTGACAATATACTAGCATTCATTGGTATTACATTCTATATATGTTAGCAACAGGTTATGAATATGTCCATATAACATCGTTGTTGTGTGTATGCCAGGATTTTAGAGGAATTTGGATGCGTCGGCTCGTTAGGGTTTGCTTGTTAAATCCTCATGGTGTGACAGGGCCCTAACCTCGTTTCCTTTTTGTATTTCTCCTCCACCACAGGTCTGAGTCTTTTTTTCCCTTTGCATCTCTTAGCATCTCTGTGCTTCTGTTATACATAATTCCTCATTATTTGAGTAAAAACTTTCATGTCTTTTATTGTATTACTTCCTGTCTTTGTCTTTTCCCCACCCTCACTAGTTTCACCTGTGCCCATTAGTCTCCTGCTCATCTGTAGCCTCATCTGGTCCCTTGGCACCCTTTTTTCAGTCTGTTTCTCTGTACATTTTTCCTTATTTTCTCCATTTCCCCCACTTTTTGTTAGATTTTTCTGGAGTTTGTGGAGCACCTTTTGTTCTTCTATTATTTGTAAGTACAGACAAAGTTCTTCTGTTTTTGCCCAACCTCATGCTGTTATTGTCTTGCATTTGGTTCCAAAACTGAGCAACTCAGCAGTGTCATTCTAATATTTGCAAAATTATACACATAAAAATGAAACTAAAACTGAGGCCATTGATTGTGGGGACATAAATCTGTTGACAGAGTCACACTTTGAGGACCTACCTTCCCTCTTGGGGACAAAGGACGTCCCTGTAAGATAAAACCTTAAATTTTAAAATTAAGGCTTGGTTTACAGTTCAGCATAAGTCTTGCATTATGTGTGTTGTGGGGATACCGTCTTATTGTGGGGACCTTAAGGAACACAAAACAAGTTCCCATAAGGTAAAATATTCATTTTGGATATGACTACTTGGTCTAGGGTTCTATGCAAGCCAATTCGAAGTCCACCAATGTGAGCAAAACATGTTACTGCTTGATTTACAGTTCTGGCTAAATCTCCAGGAAACTAATATGACAATGTAGAATTCTCGGATGTTAGGAAAACATATCTGTGTTTGTTCCATTACAGGAGCATGGTTCTCCTTTGTGGACAGAAAGCATGTCCCCTTTACGTGAAATATTAATTTTAGACGTGACTGCTTCGCTTCTAGGCAAGTCAATGTAAAGTCCTCTGACATGAGGAAAATATATGTGTTTGCATCTTTTTCTTATGCTGTGGGGACATACAGTTTTTTGTGCTTTTGTTGGGGCAGATTTTTTTCTAATCAATTTGGGATATTGGGGGCCAACTTGAGAGGGACCTGGCTCTCCTTTGTGAACAGAAAGCATGTCCCCTTAAGGTAAAATATTAAGTTTAGGCATGACTGCTTGGTTTAGGGTTCTAGACAAGTCATTGTAAAGTCCTC
>VUQH01031554.1:4981-22945 GCA_015106775.1 Etroplus canarensis
TCCTTATTTTAGAACTGAAGCAGCACCACTTCGTGGATGTCAGCCCACCACTTTTGTCCACGCAGAAATATCTCTACAAAATTTTTGATGGAATGCCATGAAATTTTGTGCAGGCAGTAGCTAATCGTGCGATAGATGTTAGATGCACTGACAGCTTCAGCAGTGGAGGTAGAGAGAGGTGGATACTGACATCATTTTTAGTGGAGGGTGCCTATTCCAGAATGTTTTTTCATGGCTGATCAAATGTGTCTGGTGGGCAGGCTCAGTAAAACATGCCTACTGCCAGGAGGTGGTAGCAAGCAGTTGACCAAAAAGATACTTTTCCTTTCTTGAAGGTTAAGAGACAATAATATTCAGGGATAACTAGCAATGTAACAATCCCAGAAAATTTCTTGCTCCATATCGTATTCTTGGACTCCACTAGAGTAGCATTGCATGATGCACCTACACTATACTGGGCCTTGGTGCAGTTTCTCAGTCTGAAACAGTTTTAGCTCCTCTCCCTTCAAGCCAATTTTGTTCTCATTAGCTTATCCCATCTCACTGACATCAACTGTCAGAAATGGAAAGCAGTTTGAAGCCTGAGCTTCAGCTGGTGAAATGTCTTCCCTCCTTTAAATGCGACTGTCAACTGTAAGTGATATTTATTGCAAAGTGGAAACATTAGTGGAGGGGCTGTGGCTCAGGAGGTAGAGCAGGTCGTCTCTCAACACAAAGGCTGGTGGTTCGAACCCTGACTTCTCTAGTCTACATGTTGAAGTGTCCTTGGGCAAGACACCGAACCCCAAATTGCTCCTGATGTATCACATCTGTGTGAATGTGTGCGCATGATAGTTAATTGTGCTTTAGGCTTAGAATAAAGCGCTGTATGATTGTGTGTGTGAATGGGTGAATGAGGCTTATAGTAAAAAGCGCTTTGAGTGCTCAGATAGAGTACCAGTCCATTAACCATTTAAGAACCATAGCAACGCAACCACAAAATGGCAGACCATGTGAAGTTAAAGAGCTTGGTTGCTGAGTACTGAGGTGCACAGTTCCAAGCCTCCTCTGGCATTAACATCAGCACAAAAACTGTACACCAGGAGCTTCATAGCATGGGCTTCCATGACCAAGCAGCTGCGTGCAAGCCTTACATTAACAAGCACAATAATGAATGTTGGATGGAGTGGTGTAAAACACAATGTCACTGGACTCTGGAGCTTTGGAAACGTGTTCTTTGGAGTCTGGCAGACTGATGGATGAGTCTGGGTTTGATGAATTCCAGGAGAATGTTAGCTGCCTAGCTGTGTTGTGTCAACTGTAAAGTTTGGTGGCAGAGGGATAATGCTTGGGGTTGGCCTGGACCTCCTAGTTCCAGTGAAGGGAAATCTTAATGCTTCAGCTTACCAAGACATTTTTGAACAATTCTGTGCTTCTAAGTTTGGAGTTAGACCCCTTTCTGTTTCGGCATGACTGTGCCATAGTGCACAAAGCAACGTCCTAAAAGGCATGGTTGGATGAGTTTGGTGTGGGAGAATCTGACTGGCGCGCACAGAGCTCTGATCTCAAGCCCATCCAGCACCTTTGAGACGAACTACAACAGAGATTACGAGCCAGGCGCTCTTGTCCAACATCAGTGTCATACTTGAAAAATGCTCTCCTGAATGAATGGACAAAAATTCTTATAAATACACTCCAGAAATCTTGTAGAAAGCCTTTCCAGAAGAATGGAAGCTGTTATAGCTGCAAAAAGGGAACATGATGAGAAGCACCTAGGTTGAGTTATGTGTGTGTGGATCATCTGTGACAGATGCCAGCTTTCAGTAACCAAGCAATAACACTAATGTTCGAAATGTTTCAGTATATGTCTCATAGTCTTGCAGACTGTGTGGATTGTGAGAGATAAAAGGATCCAAAGTGCAGGACACAGGAGGCACAGTTTCTAACAGAAATGCAGGCTTTTTTGCCGATAGGCAATTTCCAAAATATAACAAAGTGCAACAAAAGCTTAAGTCCAAAACACAGGAGAACTGAGAAATTCAAATACACAGCAGAGCAGACAGAGCAGGAACATACAAGGGTACAAGCAGGCTAGCTATATAGATGGCATTACAAAGAAGAGAAAGGAGACTGAAGTTATAAATACACCAAGTACTAATTAGTGGAGCAGGACAAAGGTGAGGGCAGAGCACTGGCAGAAACAATTAACACCAGGGGAAAACAATAAGGGAAGAGCAGGCACTCACAAAGCAGGGAAAAGGAAGGAAGTAAAACCAGAGCAAGAAACAGATAATTAACCTTCAAAGTAAATCAGGAAATAAACAAAAGAAAAAAATAATAAATTCATTGTCAAGAAGAATCACTCCAGACATGACAGAGACAGAGGGAGGACCAGGCAGGGAAGACACACCACACCTATTACTTCAAATCAAAACAGGGATCTAAAAGCTCCACTCTAAACTGTAAAACAACAGGAAAAAACAAAGTCAAATATTAACTAAGAATACAAAACTTAAAAATAGCAAAAACTGTAGGACCATGAAAATATGACCATTCTACCCATCTGTTGTCAGCATAAAATTACACACCATACCTGGTGGTGAATTCCGACCATAGTTTTAAATGCCTCCCTTTGAGCCGCTGAGATCAGTTTGATGTATGTCTCTTACTCTGTTGTCACACTGGACTTCTGTCTTTATAACTTGTTCCAGTCATCCAACTTAAATGCAAATTATCTCCATACAAAACTTTAGTGTTTTTTTTTTTTTTCCCCACAAGTTGCAGGAAACATGGTAGGCACCTCTGGCATCAGCAAAGCAAGTTCTGTCACATTATCACCATGCTGGTATTGGTTCAGCTTCAGACATTTTGCAAACTGGTCGCCAACACTGAATGAACCAGTACCAGGTTGCAGCCCAGTTACTGTAAACATTTGTATCAATTCTATTCAATTCAGTTTTATTTATATAGCGCCAGTTCACAGCAAAAGTCGCTTTACACTGTAAGGTAAAGATCCTACGGTGTTAGAGAGGAAACCCCAACAATCAGAAGATCCCTTATGAGCAAGCACTCGGCAACTGTGGGAAGGAAGAACTCCCTTTT
The DNA here is from genome assembly GCA_015106775.1 of Etroplus canarensis. Taxonomy (NCBI): domain Eukaryota; kingdom Metazoa; phylum Chordata; class Actinopteri; order Cichliformes; family Cichlidae; genus Etroplus; species Etroplus canarensis. The sequence goes on from VUQH01031554.1 coordinate 8,063, forward strand.
AGCAGGAAGAGACCTATGACAGAACCAGGCTCAGGGAGGGGCAGCCATCTGCCTCGACCGGCTGGGGATGAGGGGAGGGAGAAGAGAAAGGAGAGCAAAGAGACTAAAGACTAAATAATAGTACGTGTAAACTCCACAGACACTATACAAGCACATTTCTTCAACATGGTAATAAAGCACATCATATGAGATAATGTATGACAATCTCAAAATTCATCTTTTTACTGTTCTCTACAGTTGCTGTCAAGATATTTAACTCTAAACTAAGTCCAAATATCTTACAGTGGCAGACATCACTGAAGTCATCTAATGCACCTTTATAGAGAAAACTCAATTTGCAAAAATGCTACTCTGCCAACTTGTGACTTTAATTATTCACTGACTTTTTAAAGAGACCCAGCTGTACTTTAGGTCTATGGCTTCCCTGTGGCTTTTTCAATTCAACATTAAACAGGATATTTTTGAAAAATCTTCCAGTATAGGTAAAATAGTCCTAAGCAGAACCAGCAAGAGCACTGGTCAGGAGTCTGCTGGACTCGTCCTGTAAGTCAAAGATTTAAACGCTGTCATGCTCTGTGAGCTCCCGGCATTGTAGTGACCTAATTTCACTGCCATTTCGAGGGTAAGTCTTATCTAAATTAAGTGCTTTGTCAAGGTCAAAACAGTGTCCCATAACTTATCAGCCTTTTTTTTTCTGTTTGAATGGTTTAAAAAAACCCACTCCATTATAAGTCCTTAATGGCAGAGAGAGAGCATCACGGCTGTCTACAGTGTAATTACCACTATTTATGGGCCATTCTTCTAGTGTCTCTCCTGCTTTTTTCAGTTACCTGGTTTGCTTTGTGTGTCCTTCTAATTATTTCCTGCACTTAGTTTAGTTCAGTTTGAGACTTGGGAAGCACTTGTTCTTCAGCAGTAGCAGTTATTTTAGAATGGCAAATGACTGCAGTAGTGAGCTGTGTACATAAAACTGAATTGAATTTTTAAATAAAATTTAAACTGAAATAAAAAAATTGAACCTAAATAAAAACACTAATGAAAAACACACATCTAGATTTAATTCAATCTACGGATTTATATTTCTGTCTCTATATGTAGATGTGTCGTGACCTGTCTCTGCACTGTTTAAAATGTATTTTTCTGAGCGTTGACTAATGAAAAGATAAACACTGCACTTGACTTAATTGAAATACAATGGCCTTATTGAAGTAATTAATCTAATGATCAAACCTACAACACTATGGATTTGCAAGCACCTCATTAATTTGAATTAAGGCCTGGGCTCCACTATAGTGCAATTATGAATTCAATATCAATTGATCTTCCTTAGCCGGTATGCAGCAACGCACGAAAATAGCAGCATGAGCTGGGACCTCGCACTTTTTATTATTTATCAACTCTCCAAATAGTGTCAAACAACATATCTACTCAACATGCATGCAGAGATTGTTGTAGTAGCAGCAGCACACCCCATTAGGAATAATGAAGAATGATCTCCGCTCTGCCGATGTTGTCACTTTTCTCCATGTTGAAGCACACGACCATAAGATGACCTCATTTAGAAAAGACTAGAATAGAATGAAATGAAGCGGTGAGCTGCCGAGGTAAAGCCGCCAGCTGACCTGTGGTTCCCCTGGTGATCGTTTCATCCATTCCTGCTCCAGCAGCCTCCACTGTGACCAGCCACTGCCCCAGTCACTCTGCTATTGCTATGGTAACCAAGTTAGAGGTTTAGGGAAGTGAGTAATCTAATCTTCCCACTTTGTGGCGTAGCGATAAGGCTCACCACCACCAGCCCACCCGTGTGTGTGTGTGTGTGTGTGTGTGTGTGTGTGTGTGTGTGTGTGTGTGTGTGTGTGTGTGTGCTTGTATTTCTGTTTTTTCTTCTTGTCCTATTCAGTTATTCTATGCTACACACACACACACACACGCGCGCGCACACACATACACGCACACAGAACCTATCTAGCCAGTATGTTCCACCCTAATAGGTAGGTGAAAGCCAAAGGGTAGACAGGCTTACAGCCTTGTTGAGAAGTCTGAACCTTACAGCATCCTCAACATTAATGAGACTCTTTTTTATTGTGAATCTTGACTTTAAAGAGGAAAAAATGTAACTTCTTTCAGTGTTTTCCAGTCAAAAAGCATATAGTGCTGAGCAGAAGTCTTGAGCCACCCCTCACTCCTTTGTACTTGCCAGAGAAACCACAGGAAACTAATGCAGACACAACAACAACATGAAAAACTAACTAAAAAGAGAAAACTAATGTCAGAGGAAATAAATCTATATTTTCTTTAACTCTGCAACGCCTAGGCAGCCCTGACCTTGTTTTCCCAAATCCTGGGGACAAAAAATTGTGGCTCATCAGAATCCAGTTCTCAGGGGAAGCAGTCTGAGCAGGTCTTCTGAAGGGATACTGAAGTGTACCCAAAACACCTCATCAAGGAGGCATCATGATCAGATGCCTGCACCACCTCAACTATCTCTTTCTGATGCAGAGGAGTAGCGCCTATACTCTGAGTCCAAACATCCTTCAAAGGAAGCTCATTTTCACGCCTTGATATCTCATTTTTTCAGTCGGCACCCAGTGCTCATGAGGGTGGAAATGTAGATCAACCAGTAAATCGGCAGCCTTGCCTTTGCGTCAGCTCTCTCTTTACCACAACTTACTTTCTGTGAGGAGTTTGCATGTTCTCCCTGTACCTACACAGGTTTCCACCAAGTACTTGAGGTTTCTCCCACAGTCTAAAGACATGCCATTCTTGTTAGGCTAACTGTTGATTCTGAAGTGGTCATGGGTATGAGGTAAATGTAGTGATTAAAGTGCATAGAATAGAGTGTTGTTTTGGTTGTTTGTAAAAGCGCTTTGGGTGGTCAGGAAAGACAGAAAAGGAAAAGGACCCAATACTAGCCAGCCCATTTCCATTGCTGCAGAAGCTGTTCCAAACCACCTGTCAATCGCTTACTCCACTCTTCCCTCGCTGGTGAACAAGACCCCGAGATTATTGAACTGCTTCACTTGACTAACCCAAAGAGAGCATTCTACTCTTCCTGACTGAGAATCGTGGTCGCAGACTTGGAGGTACTTATTTTCATCCCTGCCTCTCCACACTCAGCTGCAAACCACCTCAGTAGCAACCGGAGGTCGTTGCTAAAGGGTTATATTTACAACTGTAAATAAAAAAACCAAAATGGAGCCATGAACTCTAAAGAAAAAAACTCAGAGATTAACCCTTTCATGCATGGCAGTCACCACAGTGGACAGCTACTCAAAAGCCATTTTCTTTAATATACTTGTGTTTCGTTGCTACAGTGGCATATCAGCCAACGCTTCAACATGCTGAGGTCATGTTTGGCCCTAGTCTTAAAAGAGGAAGCTGAAAAATAGTGTTTCTGTTCTTTTTTGCAAGATTAGATCACCTACATCACACCACAGATGCAGTCACTTGCTGTGGATAACTAAATCATATTTTACTTTGCAATCAAATTTAGAAATAAGGAAATGCTCCTCACTTTGCATTTGAATTTTATCATACTGTGACTTTGAAGAGAAATTGCCAAAATCTGGGCATATTCAGAAGAAAACACTGCGACTGAATTGCAGAGGTGGGTGATACAAATACGATTTCACTCTACTTAAGTAGATTTTTCGGACATTTGTGCTTAAGCGTTTATTTTCCTGATAATTTTTTGCTTTTACTCCCTACATTTGACCAGAAATATCTCTCTCCTTGTTAAACCTCCTCACTAATGTGTCCATGTGGCATTTCTGGCTTACAGGTCACTGCTAACTTTAAAAAGCACAGTTTTTCCACAGTTTTTCCTCTTAATTGGTGACATCTATCTCAAAGAATTTGCAATTATGTGTATATTTTTTAAAGATTTTCCTAAATATAAGATACTTACAATTTATAATTTGAATCATGAAAATTTCCCACTTTTATCTAACATGATGATCTCCCTGGATCTTTTTTAACTGCGTGCAGAATGGCTCTAATCAAGTCATCATTGAACTGAACTGACCTGAAACCTGAATCTAAACTGTGTAAACTGACCATTCATCGACTGATTGTAATCAGTATTCCAGAAATAATACTTGGCGCATTGAGCAATCATTACATGGTTTGTTTCTTTATAGTATGTGTATCATATAGTGAATTTGAAAGCACTGGGGTGAGGTGATAATTAACCTTAATGGATTGCTACACAAATTCTTGTTCTGCATGAATCTTGCTGTCTAACTTTATATTATTTCATGTTTTACATTTTTTCTGGTCTGTCTTAAAGCATTGCTTATGCACTCACGTATAATACTCTATATGGACAAAAGTATTGGGTCACCCACACATTACAACTACAGGACCATTTATGACATCACATTCTAAATCCATATGCATTAATATGGGGTTGGTCCCCTCCTTTGCAACTAGAAAAGCTTCCACTCTGTGGGACTTTTTGTCCATTCATCCAGAAGAACATTTGTGAGGTCAGACACTGATGTTGGACAAGAGAGTCTGGCTCACAATCTCCATTTTAGTTCCGTGGGGCTATGGTCAGGGCTCTGTGTGGGCCAGTCAAGTTCTTCCGCACCAAACTCATTCAACCATGCCTTTGTTGGACCTTGCTTTGTGAACTGGGGCATGTAGGGACAGAATAGGGTCTTTGTCAAAATGATCCCACAAAGTTGTAAGCATGGAATTGTCCAACATGTCTTGGTAAGCTGAAGAATGAAAATTTTCCCTCGGTGGAATGTAGAAAACTTGGACAGCGCAGTCAGGCAGGTGATGTTTCCCTGGCATCGGCCAGATAGAAAACTAGATTTGTCACTCCAGATAACACATTTCCACTGCTCCAGAGTCCAGTCGTGGCATGCTTTACACCACTCCATCCAACTCCATTGTGCTCTGTGATTTAAGTTTACTACTCGGCCATGGAAACCCACACCATGAAGCTCCCATTGCACAGTTTCTGTGTTGATGTTAATAACAAAGGAGGTTTCAAGCACTTCAGAACAACCCATTCTTTCCCAAAAGTTTTTAAAGGCAGCCTGCATGGCTAGGTGCTTTGAATTTATACACATGTGGAAATGGGACTGAATGAAGCACCTGAATTAAGAGTGTGTCCAAATATTTTTGTCCATATAGGGGCTGGTGGGATGGGATGGGTGGTGATGGGAAAATAAAATTAATTTTGGAAAACATGTCACAGCATGTTGTACACATCCCAGTTTTTTACAGTTTAAAGCACTTGTAAAGGTGAGGCATTTGAACTTTTTTTTTTTTAATGCACATGAAGATACCCCCTATGTTGAAAGATCTTTTCCCTGGTCTCTCGGAGCATACGTTCAGCAGAGCACACAAGAAAGGCCGGGCTGATAAGCCTTTATTTTGGCACGGGGGATAACAACATAATCTCGACCAAGAGGGATAGGATCTGCAAATGAGATAGAAGCAAAGTTGTTAGATCCCTTCATCCACACACTCTCTCTCTCTCTTTCTTTCTCTCTCTCTCTCTCTCTCTGTCTCTCATTTTCCATCTCTCACCTCTGCTGGTTTGCTTTTCCTTCGTCTCTCCCTGGGAACATATCCAATCATACCACTCTCAAATTATTATTGAAATTTCTTTTGCGTCTGTGGGTGTGTGTGTGTGTGTGTGAGAGAGAGAGAAAGAGAGAGAGAGAGTCCATGTGCACAGCAGGGGTTCTGAATGAGATGAATTGGAGTGGGGCAGTGGCGGGCTTCAGACGATATCTGGTGTGAGGGTGGGATAATGTAAACGGAGAGTGGCAGCCGCCGTGCGACAGAGCTATCAGTGGAGGTGGAAGGAAAAGTGGAACGGAGGCTGATGAGAGCAACAGGGTCACCTTAGGGCCAGCTCTCGCTCTCAGCGGCATCAGGGATTTTATTGTCATATATTTTTTGTCATCCTGAAAATAATGGAACGGGGCTGAGACGGAGAGCGGCGCAGGAGGGGGAAGATTGCCAAATCAAGGCCTGTGGAAAGGGAGGGATGAGCAGATATTGGGATAGAGAGAAGGCAAGATTGGGCTTTTTTTCTGTAATGACGGGATTTGACTGGGATTAGGAGAGGGAACAGGGGAGTCAGGTGGGCACTTTAGGAAAAAAAAAAAAAATGCGAGCAGCTTGATGAGTTTGTTATGGGGAGAGAGCTGCCCCTTTCAGTTCGAGTGCGAGCTAACAGTCAGCAGTTGTGAACCTTCATGTCCGACTTGAGAACAATAGATAGTAAAAGTGCACATAGAGCAGCAGTATTTCATAATGTCAAGACACACAGTGGATAATAAAACAAATGACAGACTGTGTCTCCATTTTCTGCAGGAACATATATATATATATATATATCTATCAGCTCAGTTATACTGTGCCATAACCATCTGCTGTATAAACATTCTTACAGTGTAACTGACATGGCTGTAAAGACTGTACAGAGATCAGATAGCCCAGATCAGTGAAGGCTCATAATCCTTCATGCAACAGCAGTAGAGACACCCACCCACCTTTTGACCTCTCCCTGGGGATTTTAGGTCATGTCTTCTTATGTAAGACTGATTGCAATTGTACGAGCATGATTTTCTCACCTTCTCTAGAAATACTGCCATGTTTTTAGCTACCGTTGCTAATATTATGCCATTAACATCACAGGTTTTCAGTCACTATGGTGATATGCTTGAGATATTCTTTTTTCGTGCCTAGCAGCTTAGTTGATGTGCCTTTTGGAGTTTTATTTTTTCTTCCCACAGATCATTTTCCACAAGTTACAGTTTGGTCAGTCCCAGATTTCTGTAATCACACCAGCTGTCATTATTTCCTTTGTCACCAGCAAGCTCACACAGCTCATTAGAGACTGCGTGTGCCTGGATGATGCAAGCGAAGCAATTTGAGCTACAGGCACACAAAGATATGAAGATTTGTTGGCCTCAATTCTGGGAACACAGGCAGGCAGGCAGGCAGGCAGGCGGGCAGGCAGGAAGGAAGGAAGGAAGGAAGGAAGGAAGGAGGGAAGGAAGGAAGATCTTAGGCAAGAAAAAGGAAGGAAGGCAGGATTTAGGATTGAAGGAAGGTAGGCAAAAAATTAAAAGAAGAAAGGTTAGCAAAAATAAAGCAAGCAAGGAAGGAAGGAAGGAAAGAAGGTCATAGGCAAGAAATAAGGAAGGTAGGATTTAATGTTGAAGGAAGGCAAAAAAATGAAAAGAAGGAAGGCTACCAAAAAAGAAAACAAATAAAACAGAAAGGAAAGAAGGAAAGATGGAAGGAAGGAAGAAGTAATGAAGGATGATTATAGCCAAAAAAATAAGGACGGAAGGATTTAAAGTTAAGGAGAGGAAGTCAAAAAAATTAAAAGAAGAAAGGTTAGCAAACGTGAAAGCAAGGAAGGAAGGAAGGAAGGAAGGAAGGAAGGGAGGAACAGTCCATAATATTGGTTTGTCTTGAGGGTAATTGTTGTGGGGAGACCATTTTCTCGTTCGCTTGGGGATAATTACAGCATTCATTATTCTGCTGTTGCTCAGTTAAGCTGAAACCAGAGCAGGTCATTTTACATGAGACTTATATTCTCTGCTAAAATGTAATATCTGTTGGACACCCCCGTAGCTATTTGTTGGTTTGTCTTTGTCTCGTCTTATTGTTTACAGAAGCCATCATTATGGGCATGATAGCAGCACTTACAGTTGTATTGATACAGTTACTAACCTAACAGAGGGCTTCATTCAGGAGAAAAAAGAATCGATGTTTAAATTCCAGATAAATGAGTATCTTCTTCATTAATTTGCTCAATGAAATGTCAGAATATAGTCAACTCAAGGAGGTGTATACATTCAAATGTCTTTCACCCTGTCGTGATAGTGTAGTGGTTAGCACTGTCACCTCACAGCAAAAAGGTTCCAAACCCTGAGCGTTTCTGTGTGGAGTTTGCATGTTCTCGCTGTGCCTGCGTGGGTTTCCTCCAGATACTCTAACTTCCTCCTACAGTCCAAAGACATGCATGTGAGGTTAATTGGCCAGGGATGAAAGGTAAACTTACTCTATAAAATAAAGTACTGTGCAATTGAATGTGGGTTATAGTTTAAAGTGTTCTGTGAAAACAGAAAAGCACAATCTAAAAGCTAGTACATTAGATTACCCAACTGACAGTAAAACAAAACAAAAAAAATCCATTTATTTCTATTTATCCAAGGGCAGATTCTGGTGGCAGCAGGCTAAGCAAGGTTTCCATACATCCTTTTCCCTAGATACATTTTCCACTTCCTATTAGGGGATCTTAAGGTCAGATGAGATATATAACCTCTCCAGCGAGTTCTGGGTCTCCTGTGGGGGTCTCCTCTCAGCTAGGCATCCCCAGAAAACCATAGAGACGCCAAGCTCCCTCCAGATGCTGAAGCTCCTCACCCTGTCGCTAAGGCTGATGTCAGCCACGTGACAGAGGAAACTTATGTTGGCTTCTTGCATCTTCAACCTCATTCTTGAGTCGCTAGTCAGAGCTAATGACCACAGGTGAGATTTGGAACGCTGGTAAATCAAAAGCTTCACCTTCCACTGAACTCAACTCAGTTTATTAATGCTGAGACTGCATGCACCAGTTGCTGGTTCATCTGACATTCTATCTTCCCATCGCTCATGAATAAGATTCTGAAATATTTAAACTCTTTTGCCTGGGGTAGCATCTCTCCCAAACCCATGGGGAGCAACTCACTTTTTTAGGGCCGAGAACCATGTCCCCAGACTTGGAGGCGCTGACTCTCATCCCAGCTTGTATCCACAGTCTCATTCTTTCGGTCACTACCCAGAGCTCATCGGTATGGGCAAGGGTTGGAGCAAAGATCCGCTCGTAAATCGAAAGCTGTGCCTTCCAGCTCGGCTCTTTCACCCAAACTGTCCGGTACAACGCTCTGCAGCAACTCACCCCAACCCAGTGGCAGAGAACCCCAGCCTCAGACTTGGAGGTGCTGACTCTCATCCTGGCCACTTCACACTTGGCTGCAAACCACCCCAGTGCTGAAGCCCAGGTTCTAATAGAGCCAACAGAAACTATAAAAAAAGGACTCAGAGGTAACCCACTTTGCCCTGGCCATGTCTCAGTATTCCATCTGTAAATATTATAAAAACGAAAAAGAGGCGCAACCTTGGCAGATTGCTATTACTGCGGTTTTACAAAAAAAAAGGAAATTTCTTCATAAACAATATTTTTGTTTTATCTCTGTAATATTCCCCTCCTAATCAGTCATCATAAACCAACACAGCCATTTCCGATTCTTCTCATCAACAGTGCAAATGAGCTTTCCGCTCATTCTCTGGAGGCCTTCAACAGTGTTGTGCTCCATATGTAAACATCTGAAGGCTGTTTATTTGTGGGCTTCGGCGCTCATCTCAGGAGGAGCAGGCAAATCCCTCGTGACGTTGTAGTTGGGGGGAATCCGTGTTCGCGCTAAAGGCTTTGTGTTTTGCGAGCCGAAATTATACATTGTGCGCTGAGTAAGTCGATGACGGCTCATGGTTTGTTTACATCAGAGAAGCAGATCATTTTGATTGTTGTAATGGCAGCTTGGCAGAGGGACAGCTGGCTTGTTTATTCATTGAGCGAAGTTTCATATACAAAAGCAGTGGGGAAGTGTTCACATTAAAAATGCTGCGAAGGAAGATTCTATACACAAAGGCCACTAAATATTAAAGGAATAGCTTTAAAAAATACACTCAATGACACAAGTCGCATGCCATAAAAAACAATGCCCTTTTTTGTCCTTTCTAACATATCCAATGTAGTTATTTCAGTATACACACATGAAATCAATCTGCCTCTTCTCCTTTAACTTCAGTTTTTTAATTTAATATTTCCCAAAATACCTTTCAGAATCCTCTTGAGTGTGTGTATTCAGCTGTAATTTGCTGGTGGAGATAATAGTGAGCCTCTGACTCACATCCTCAAAGACATCTATTTAGGTTTCTCTCTGTGGAGCAACGGGTATAACTGCTTCTACTTTGCTGAATTTCCTCCTGAAGGACATGTAAAATGTAGACTCACAATAATGTATTATTTGAAAATGAAGCCCCTCTTTCATTTTTTCCTTGAGCTTTCAGCATATTACCACCCTCAACACGTTTTTAGCACATTCCTAAACAGTGACATTATTAAAAGACCTTGTCAACCACACCTTATCTGTTATATAGATGAGTATAGGCTCTATTTTAAAGCTAAATAGGGTAAATGTTTGAGTATATATATATATATGTCAGTGCTGGGAGGGATGATGGTTACCAGCTGATATTATATTTGAGTCACTTATAAAAGGGAATCTCTCACCCTTTTGATTATATAGAGGCACACGCCAGGGAGATCCTATTTTTCCATTTATTTTTGCTTAGCACTGGAACCCTTTGCCTCTCACATGCACCAAAGCTCTGAGATATACCCATTAATACACCATAACACACTTCACAAGTTCTCAGCATATGCAGATGATGCCATTTTATACATTTCAAATGCTAAAGCTTCTCCTAGACAAATTGTGTATTCATAATTACCATGATGGGTAGAAGAACTAAAAACATTTTTGAGGTCCATGTGTCTGTCCATCTGTCTGTTACAAAATTTAGCACTACAGGAACTGACTTGTTTGCTGGACCTTTTCCAAACTTTGTGTGGTGTCAAAGATTAGGGTCAGATTTAAGTCAGGGGTATACTGACCGAGTTCTAGGCGTTTCGTTTTTGATAAATTGAAAAGCCTGGGTCTTACAGTGACAAACCTGATCAGCTATTAGAACACAACTGGGTAAGTGAAATGAAACAGGTGGAAAAAACAACAACACTGATTTTTCGAAGTCCTGGCCTGTCTAAATGTTGGTATGCAATAGTGTTATTAAAATGGCTGCACTATGTACCTTCAGCTGCTCCCTTGTATTTTCCCCAAGGGGCCGCCACAGCAGATTAATCCGCATTGGTAATTTAGCAGAGGTTTTATGCCAGGTGCCCTTCCTGACACAAACCCTTCATGGTGAGAGGGGCTTGTCCCCACCTGGAATCGAACCAGGGACCCTTCACTTGTAAGGAGAATGTGTAAATAAAATGGTTACACTACCTAGGTTCAAATACATTTTTCAGCCAATCCCAGTATGCACAGAATATTCATTCTTTTTATTCATACATGTTTGGCATACTCTGGTACAAGTCATCCATAGACTGCATTTTTCTCCCACTAGATTACATTAGATGCATGAGATGTTTAACAGAGCAAGGCGCCCTATCTCATCAGTTTTTTCAGTATAATAAATTACAGATTTTCTGGGGTCACCTATCTGATTTCTTTTCAAGGCTTTCAGCATCGTTTGGGGTGGTTGAACCAAGCAGTGTAAAGGATCAGCATGAGGCTCAGGCCTTGGTTACCAATCACTAGTCTGACTGGAACATTAACATGATTCTTGGATGATCTTGTAGAGCAATAACACAGTAATGTATTGTGATTACTCATAACCCATGTAATAATGCACTTTTTCCTGTATGGGAGCCACCACTAGTGTTCTGTTTGGTCCATTTATTCTTAATAATTGTCATTTTTAAACTTTCAAAACTAATAACAGTTGTTTAAAAAATAACCTCGCCTTCCTCATCACATACTCCTTCAGAGTGTCACAGATTATGGGAAAGAAACAGCAAAGTGCTGAATAGCTGCTTGTTTGACATTTTTACTAGAGGTGTTGTAAGCCCACCGGGACAATTAACACATTTTGTAGATTGTCATCTCTTGCAGAACTGCCTCCATCGACCTTTTAAACCGTAATTAACCTGTGTTCCTGTAAAACTGTACTTATCTCCCCAATTTCTATATGTAACATATTTGCAGGGAGTGATGAGCTCGGAGCCGAGGCACCAGACTCTAGACTCAGCCTGTTATAAATCATTTCAAGCAAGAGTTGTCTAACCGAACTCACTTTGGTGTCTAAGCTCCTTTTTTTCTGCTGGAATATTGCCCTCCCACATTTTTCCTTCCAGTGCTCTTTAGTGCTATGAACAACTCAGTCTGTCCAAGAACAGACTTTCATTAGCATTCGCTTTTTTTGGCATCAAGTAGATTTCTGAGCTCTGCATTAGATAAGCAAAATCAACTTGTATGTAAAACTTTATAAAAGTGGTATATATGGATAAACATATAGAGCTGTGTTGGTCTATTGTGTGTTATATTCAAGGTAGACAGGGAGAGTGACAGTCATCCAGTGTTGGATTATAGTGAAATCTGAGCCCTGTCATAAAGTGATAAGGTAAAAGGAAAAATGGTTAAATTACAATATACTTATGGTCTTTGGGCTTCATTGCAGTGATTAATATAATAAAAGCATGCTTTCTTTTAAGCAGTCATGTTTTAAATAACAGCTGTCCCATGTGTTAATACTAGAACCGCCAGTGAGGGTCGTTTTGAGTTATTCATCATTATAAAGTTAGAAAAAAAACCCACATCAACTCATATTTCCCTAATTTTTCTAAAATGGATTTTACATCATATAGTGAATTTTAGTGTGTGGGGTATAAAAAGAAAAAAATTACAACCACTTATACCTACAACCACTGAGGGGGTCATTTGACCTCCGTAGCAATAAAAATGATGCATTCAGCAGTAGTCGGATGCCTGCCTCACAACATCGTGTCGTTTACACACATTTTGATATGAAGGCTGTTACATTATGAGCCAGAGCTAGCTGAATGACATTGATAGATGAATATATAGGGAACTATAGTAGGATAAAAGATAATTATTGCTGGGCTGAGCTGGTTGAAGATGAGATATTGAGAACACTGTGCAGCGGGGCAGTGTGAATGACTGACTGTGTGCGGAGTTGGGTGGGTTGCTTGCTTTGCAGAGCAGTGGGGGACTTTAAGCTGAACTGAGCAGGAAACAGGAGTGGCAAACTAATCTGAGTGAGTGAAGAGGGAAATCTGAACCGAATCTGACCAGTTTTAGCCCTGTGGAGCAAATCTGATGAGATGAAGGGGTGCAGACTGAGGTGGAGCAGTGTGTGCAGCGGATGAGAGAAAGCGATAAAGAATCACAACCCATTCATCCACCCTGACCTCCTCCACAGGTTGCCTTTTAACAAAACCACTAGACTTTGCTCTGTTTATTACTGTGGTCACTGTTGTTTATCTTGACAGAGCAGTTTCAGGCCGAAACCTTGAGTTACGTGAATGAAATGTGAACATTGGACTCACATGATACAGACACAAATTAATCCTAATGTTGTTCAACATTAGCTTTGCCTGTAAACAGGACACAGTTTGCCAACAGGCTCATGCAAGTTAAATGTGAATTGTTTAAATATGTAACACTGCAGACATTTGCATTGTCAAATAATCCAGAGACCACCAGCTTCCACTAATATTCTCTACACCTTAATATGCCCATTCCTCCATTTTTGCCAGCTCCTCTCTTCTCACTTGATCTGGTTTCCAATTCCCTATATTCCCTCTATCTCTCTCTTTAGCCCCAGCCAATCCTCTCTGGTGGTCTTGTGCCCACAGGATTAGTCATTAACTCTTTCTCCCCCGGTCCCAAGATCACACCCCGCCATCTCTGTCCAGGGCTCCAATCCAACTCTCAGTGGCAAGAGATTGGCCTCACAGGCTGGGGCTGAGATTAGTGAGCAGCAAGCTGACACTGGTGCTTCAGAGAAATTGTAGGCCGGTAGCTGACGGTTCCTGGGGTTTTCTGACACTGCTGCATAACAGGGCAAGCAGGTGATGGGGACAGAAGGGGCATTACTATGCCAAAATCACCAATGTCTGTCATTGCCCAAGGAGAAAGTGTCACTAGATGGTGACAGTATGGCAGGTGTGTTCTCAAAGGTGATTTTGCAGGTCTGCTCTAAAAAAAAGGACCATTTCTATTCCCCATGTCAAATATATCAACACACAGTAACATACATTTAGGTACTTAAGTTTTGGGACAATGACATCATTTTTGTAATATTTCCTATGTACACCTCCACTGTGGATTTTTTAATCAATCAGTAAAATTGTGTTTGAAGTGACTTTCAGCTTTAATTCAACAAATTAACCAAAACTATTTTAACTATTTGTTCAGGTATTACTGACATTTTTAGACAAAGGCATACAGAGGTTTACAAATAATCGTGCCGTTGACTGACAAACAGTTTCAGAATCGGAATTCTTTATTAATCCCTGGGGGAAAAGTGTTTAATTCATGGGCAGGTGAGGCCTGTCCCCTCATTATTCCATGACACATTAAGCCAATTAAGGATCTAGAATTAATTCTAAGTGTTGAACATGTAGCTAGCTGTTCACTTGAAATCTCAATGTGAGGTCCAAAGAGGTTGCTATTAGTCTAAAAATCCCAAAAAAACAGATAATCAGAAAAAAGTCAAAATCAACAATTTGGTGCATTCTTAAAATGACGGAATGCTAGGCCTGCCAGACCACGGAAGACAACTATAATGGATGACCTCAGAATTCTTAACTTGTTTTAGACAAGCCCCCTTCCCATCATCCATTGTCAATCTCCCTCCTCCTGAACTTATACTAGCATGATGGAAAGAGAAAAGTATGGGGAAGGATTGAGCAGTCATGATCCAAAGTGTTCCACATCATCTATCAAACATGGTGGAGGCAATGTTATGGCGTGGGCATGTAGAAGGTACAGGGACAGTAGTGATCATTGATGATATGACTGCTGATAGATGTAGCACGAATTATTCTAAAGTGGACGGGGTTATACTCTCTGCTCAGATTCATCCAGTTGCTGCAAAACTGATTAGACAGTGCTTCAAAGGGCAAATGGAAAATGACCCAAGGCAATCTGCAAAAGCAACCTAAACGCTTCTCAAGGCAAAAAAAAAAAAAAAAAAAAGGAAAATAAACAAAAG
>VUQH01031555.1:0-20799 GCA_015106775.1 Etroplus canarensis
AGTGTATGTTTTTGTGTGTGTGTGTGTGTGTGTTTTTGTGTGTATATATATATATATATATATATATATATATATATATATATATATATATATGTGTGTGTGTGTGTGTGTTTCATTTTCACTAAAGGACATATATATGTCCTTTAGTGAAAATGAAACACATGTAAAGTGTAAATTTCACCTTCTGTCATGAGTCTTTTTGCCCCCACAAAATGAAACAAAATTAATAATGAATGAATGGGTATCAATTATGATTAATCTAAATTAATCCACAGCAACCCTGTGATTAAAAATTTTAATCATTTGACAGCCCTAAAGACGAAAAATGACAGGTTTATGAGAGAATGAGCCCACGACTCAATTCATTACCTCAGTAAACATTTCTCTTATAGGTTAATGTCTTAACCGCTGGCTTTAAGTCTTTTTTAGTGCAGCATGATGTTCACTTTGTATATTACAGTGACAGAGTAAAATAGGCGAAAGAGCAGAATTTAGATTTTAGGGTATGGACTATGATGTAATTAAAAAGTTGCTACCAGATCCAGAGCTCAGTCAGATCCACTACTTGCCTGTGATGTCTGACTAAGGCCTCACTCACACAGCTCTGGAAACCCGTCGATGACCCCTTGGCAACCAGAGGTTGCTAGTGCCCTAATCGGCTGGCAAGTGGTTGCTGGCTGTAAACTCAGTTTCAAAGAGGTATACATTCTTGCACCAGCAATCTTCTTGTGATTGCTTCAGTCTCTAGCAGATTACCACAGTTGATTTTAGTTTGCAAGAAAGACACCAAATTCTCTTCAAACACTTGCCAACTACTGCCTAGTCACAGAAAAACTTGGAGGCACGCACCTCCACCAGCCTGCCCACATTGGTTGGCTACAAAGTGTTGTGCATTAACGATGTAGCTCCACTTCCTCCTATTGTACAAACGCGAAGCCAAAACTTCCTGTTTATAGAAGCTGCTATCTTGAAATTTTGAAGCCAGAGTCTGCACGGTAGGGATTTGGGGTGGAGCTGCCATATCTAACTCCCACCCACACACCCTCTGGGACGTGATGTAGAACATGCACCCCGAGCAGACATACGCCAGATTGGCAGTCAGAGCCTCCATTGATGAGGTTACGCCCCAATTTTACAGCGTCAAGTTAGTAATTCAAAACAAAATTATGAGGAAGGTGACCCTTTGAACCCAAATCAGCATGATAAGAACTACTTAAAATGGCACAAATCATCTTTGGGGAAAAATTATCTATTTTCATTTTAGTTTGACCTTGTCCCATCCACTTACATAGAGGGGGTGGAACTTAGGAACTATACTGCAGCCAGACAGCAGGGCACCTTTGGGAAGCTATCAGGTCATCCATGTTTTTATAGTCATTAGTTGGAACCTAAACTACAGCCAGGCCCAGTGAAAGGAAAAGAGCCGCTGGTGTCGCAGTGGTCCAGGGCTAAAAGACACCAGCTGCTTTTCTCTCCCATGAACAAGAAGACCTCCTTGTAGAGTGGTTCACCGCTCACCTGCTCTGCTGTGACCAGACAATGGGCAATTCAAAGACAAACACAGGTGAGAGCACCTGTTGGATTAGATTGCTGAGGAGCTGGGAGTTACCAGTGTGCCATGTTTCTGCAATTCCTAATGTTGCACCTTACTTTTAAGCATTGCAACTGATGTAATTATAAGCACATCTATCTATCTATCTATCTATCTATCTATCTATGTATGTTGTATAAAAATATATTTCTATCTTTATTTTATCTTCTGCATTCAAAGAACTTTCTCTGTGGATAGTTCCACAACACAACATGCAGACTGTCTACGGCAAACAGCTGGTGAGTGGACCCCAAGCTACGACAAGTGATAGCCAACGCATTTGGGATCATTCGGAGAACGGCTGCGCAACTAGTCGCCAGCCACCTGGCAAATAAAAATTTGAATTTCAGTTGGAGGTTGCATGGATTTTAGTTTTCCAGGGGATTGCTGGTCTCTAGGCCTATGTGAGTGGGGCTTTAAAGACAGCAAAATGGCGATAACCAAAATGTCAACAATGAGGCTTCAACAAAACATTTTCACACAGTGACAATCTCAGCTCATCAACAGTGTGATAATACTGTGATAAGTCATAGGAAGTGCTACTAACAATAAATGCAAATTAAACAACTCTGCAGTTCATGGTATGCTATTTAGAGAAATTATTACATTAAATGCATTCTACATTCTAATAAACACATTTATCTATTATATTTACGAGCTTGTGCAAAACAAATAGACCACCACCCCTCAAAAAGTTCCTTTTTGTTCAAAAAATGACAAGAAATGTAAAAATATTATTCATATTGTAAATAGTCCATGTCAAAATGTTTGAAGAGTCTGAATAACTATTTTTCATTTTTATTGAGTGAACACACTGAACAGTTTTTTTTATTACATTTTCAAACAGCTCATAGTCCAGCCTTTTCCTTCACTCAACATTTATGAATAACCATTACTAATTTGAAAGTCAGGCTGTGTTTGACCTTGACATATGAACTGCATTTTCAATAGTGTTCACAAAAATCCTTCTTTGAGGACAAATATTACTGAAGACCCTATGAAGCCAGAGGTGTAAATTAAATCTAAAACCATTTTGACTGACTTGCATTAACGCCCACACTATCACACTGTGGGTTCACAACGTAAGCAGGAATCGTCACAGAAATTGTACTCTGCATTTTGCATTGTATATTGCTTTGATGAAGTATGAATTTAGGAGGTGCAAAGTTGCTGAAATATTAGAATATTGTGATTATTCAAAAACAAATATTATTATTTGCATGAGTGTATGTGGGCCTATGCTGCAAATGCCAGCAGCACAACTGACCTGAACTGCCACATTAAATATTTATCAAGCCGTCCAAATCATTTGCACATAAATCTCAAAGTTGGTAAGTAAAATGTGTTGGTTATCTGCTTAAAAGTGTCAAAGGCCGCAAAATCAGTTGTAAAAAGCCATTTTGGAAATTTAACAGACTCTTTCAGCTTTCAACAACTGTTGTCAATTTGTCCATAAACAGGGCACTTAAACCCTGACTACTCCATTAAAGTTATTCGAAGGCCCTACAATAGAGATTGTGATACTCTTATGCTCCTGCTGTGGGTGTTATCCATGTCAGCAGGTATTTTGACTTCTTTCTGGAATGAGGCAAGTTTTCAGTATCACACCATTAATTCAGGTGCCTGTATGAAGCTGCCTGTGTTGCTGACTGTATAACTAACAAAAACACAAATGGAAAATCTATACTGAAATCATTTAGGGATGCCAAGCAGCAAACACATTTCTAGGAACTACATCATGAGGGAATTCATATGCTATTTAAATCTGATAGGACTTGAGGTGGTGTATTGAAATAAAGCTGCCATGTTCTTCCATATCAACCATGTTTTCGAAGAAGCAATATTTCACTGTTTTTATCTTTCAGATTGTTTCTCCAGCAAAGTTATTATAGAGGCTTTGTCTCTGTACAGCATCAATAAAAGCTTCCCCTAAACTAGCATCTCTCTCTCTCTCTCTCTCTTGCTCTCACACACACACAAGACAACCCCAGGCAAACGATTTCTCTAATACCAACTGACAAGACAGTCACGATTGCTCCAAACAGCATTTTAAATGAAGTCATACAGAATTATTGCTGTAGTCAAATGACCAAAATGAAGATGGGTTTTTTCAGATATGGTGAGATGAACAGGGGGATGCCGGGGTGGAGGCACTCAATTGAGGTGACAAAGAACCCAATTGGGCTTGTTTTTTTTTTTTTTTTAACCTCAAAAACAACCAGCGCCGGGTGGGAAAGTTGATTGGCTGAGTAGGAAGTGTGACTGGAGAATTAATCCTCGGAAGCATAGATAAAAATGGATTGGGGAGGAAACGACCGCTCATACTCTGATAACCCTGTCACCTCTATAAATGGGAGGGAAGGCTAGATCGGGGGAAAGAAGCGGATGATGAGAGGAGATGTACAAAGCAATACAATAGTGAAGAAAAGAAGTGTGAATGACATTTCAGCTCTTGTGGCCATATAGTGACCGGTGTCCAGATGTCAGGGGTGGATGGGGAGAAGGAAGAAGAAAGTGAATTGTAATCTTAGTCATAGGTCGACCTTCAAGGAACAATGTTGGAAAGGATAGCTTTATAAAAAGCATGTTACCTCTGTAACTATAGGAAGGATGAACTCCACAGTGATGTACAAGACTCTGTTGATGTTTATCCTATGGCAGGGTTTGCGTGAAATATGATAAAAATGCATTATATAGACAAAAGTATTAAGTCACACCTCTTATTCATTGAATTAAGGTGACTCATTTAGCCCCTTTGCCACAGGGGTATAAAATCAAGAACCTAGCCATGCAGTCTGCTTTTACAAACATCTGTAAAAGAAGAGCCCAGTGTGATACGTTAAAAGGATGTAACAGTTGTAACAACTCAGTTGGTTAAGTTTCTTCCCTCCTAGATATTAACCACCATCAGCTTTAAGTGGTATTACTGCAAAGTGGAAGCATTTAGGAACCACAGCAACTCAGCCACAAAGTGGCAGACCATGTAAAGTTACAGAGTGGGGTCACCGAGTGCTGAGGCACATTTGTAAAATGGCATGGTACTTGTATAGTGCTTTTCTACTCTAACTGAGCACTAAAGTATACCTCCACTGGACTCTGGAGCAATGTAACTGTTGAGGGATGAATAATGCTTCTCTATTTAGCAGTCTGATGGACGAGTCTGAGTTTGGTGAATGCCAGGAGAACATTACCTGCATATCTGCAGGAACCACACTGGTGCCACAGTGGGCCATCTGACCACACAAATGCTCTTCAGGATGAATGGGCAAAAATTCCCACAGACACACTCCAAAATCTTGCAGAAAGCCTTCTCAGAAGAGTGGAAGCAGATATAGCTACAAAGGAAGGACCAAGTCAAGCAACTCCTGTAGGTATAATGCATAGAAAGCCCAATACTTTTGTCCATACAGCGTATGTGGATATAATTACAGGCATACACTCACCTTCACATAAACAATCATTTCTCTACACCTTGGGAAATTTATCCTCAAATATGCCTACTTTTAACTTCATTTTTTTCTCTTCCACTTCCAAAAGATGATTTCATTTTTATTTAGAACTAAATATACCACAGGCTACAGTTTAAAGGGGCAGTTTTCCTCTTGTGGTTTGGCAGGTTTTCCTATAAACATACAAACAAACAAAAAAAAACAACCCCCCCCAAAAGATGTCTTCCTCGGCTAATGATCGCCTATTACGTTTGGAATTCCACAAAAATAATAAATCTCTGATGAAAATGTTATAAATATGCTGACCTTGATTTCAACTCAAATTTTAAACTTCAAGGAAAGAACGAAAGACAAGAATGCAAAAGACAGAGTGAGAGAGAGAGGCAGATAAGCTTAATTAAGGAGGAATGTGTTTGTGTTTTATGTTTGTGCATTAAGTGTGGGCATGCACAGAAACAGAACCACAGGTGGTTCCTTAGTCCTCGTGACTATGTAGTCACCACAGTGAGGCTTGGCAGGCAGGGCAGTGAAAGCGACAGAGTTGTATCTTTGCATGATAACAACTCACTTTCCTTTATATAACTGTCTCCAGTTACAGGCACCTGCTTGATTACCTGCTGACAGTGACAGAAGCACAGGTAAGTAGAGTGATGCAGTTAGGCAGTGGGCTTCAGCTACTGATAAAAGGGGGCTTATATGGATGATGTTAACATTGTATACGTTTTGTATGGGAAGCTTGCTCTGTAATTCATACTCACATTTATATAGCACTTTTCTTGTCTCTCTAACCACTCAAAGTGCTGTAACTTCAAGTCACATTTTTAACCATACATTCACACAGTGCTTTATTCTATTCACTTCAAGCATTGTGTTTACCTTTCAACCATGGCCAATTTAGAATCACCAGTTAACCTAACATGCATGTCTTTGGACTGTGAGAAGCCAGAATACCCAGATGAAACCCAGACAGGCACGAGGGCAAATGCAAATTTCACACAGAAAGGCAATCAGGTTTGAACCTTCTTTCTGTGAGGTAATAGTATTAACTACTGTACCACTATGCCACCTTTACTTGTTTATAGATATGTAACTCTAGTTAGAAGAGCTAACAGTATATTTTGCAATACTCCTACCAGATTGTTTCTCCAGAAAAGTTATTATAGATACTTTACTTAGAAAGTACCAATACTATTAAGTGTTTGGTTGTTTTACCATGTTAGGCTAAACAGCTGGATACCAATCACTGTGAAACAACACAGTTAACCAAATCCTTCCATACTGCTGCTATTGGGAACAAGGTCTAATCTGTTAATGCACTGGTGTCCATCCATCCATCCATCCATCCATCCATCCATCCATCCATCCATCCATCCATCCATCCATCCATCCATTTTCTGCTGCTTATCCATTTCAGAGTCAAGGGGGGCTGGATCCTATCCCAACTGTTATAAGGTGAGAGGCAGGGTACACCCTCGACAGGTGCAGGGTTAACACAAAGACACAGTCATTCACACTCACATTCACACCTATGGCCAATTTAGAATCACCAGTTAACCTAACCTTGCCAGTTCTTGGACTGTAGGAGGAAGCTGGAGCACCCTGAAACAACCCACCTAGGAATGCACTGCCATCCGTCTATGGATATAGTTTATGTTTCACTAGACACGATGCCTTTTGTAGGCAAAAGACAATATCTCCCAGATCAGGGCCAACGCCTTTGTAGGATAACCGGGTAAACTTGATAAACATGCTGATGTACTGTAGAGGTGTGATTTTCCCTAACGATTACTGTACATTACATTGAAAACTGCAAAATAAAATAAAATATGGGAGGAAAAAAATGGAGATATACTTCTGAATGAGATCCAGATTCATTTAGTTTCTGTTTTTATGTTGACTTGGGCTTTGTTCACCACTTGGTATGTATAAAAGTAGACAGTGAAGTGATATTTGTCTCACACATATAAAGTATCTCAAATTTTAGCATATTTTTCCCTGTGAGACCCAAGGTACCATTTATATTTGGGCCAGAGAGCTGAAAACAGATAGCAACATACTAATCCTCTGTGGGTATATATGTACCTACCAAGTTTGGTGAAGCTTCTCGAAATCTGTAATGAGTCACAAATCTCTATGTTGGACTTAGACATGGTGCGACATGACCTGGTGAAAACCATAACATCTCCTGACTTTAGCCCGGCAGAGAAAATCATTTTCCAGTGATGAGGTTTGGAAATTTCACAGGCTTTTCTAGCCTTACTGACAACTCAAAAGCATTTTAGATTACAAACCATGTTTTTATATGATGCTTTATTCTTCACTTGTCTTATCTTATATCCATGGTCAGTTTAGAATCTGCAAATAATGTAACATGCATGTCTCTTGATTGTGGGAGGAAGTTAGAGAGGAGATTTACACTATGAATCCTCTTATCATAGACAACACCACTGCACCACTACTGTTCGTGCAGTTGAGAATGATCTCAGAGGTTCTTCCCAATTTACTAAACATCAATGTTATAAAAAAAAAAATTAAAGTAGAAAAAAAGGATATTTTTTTCTTAGGATGGCAACACATAATATAGTGTAGGTAATGGAGACTTGTTTAGTTGTTCGAATTCTTTATAAAATCACAATAATAGGGTTGTAGCAGATATGACAACCTACTACACAGGTTAAAGCCGACTATTATTACAGTCAGAAAACATTTTGGAACACTGATGAAAGAAAGACATTGTCCACTTTATACCAAATAATCAGCTGTGGCTCACCATCATCTATGTCTATCCTTTTATGAACACCAATGCACTAACACATAATTACTGAGTCAGAGAATGGTTACAGTACAGGTTTTCACGCAATTTAAAAGCAGCTGTGGGTAACAAATAATGACATGCCAATAAAACATCCATTTTAACTTGTAAGAAAGAATCTGAGCGTTACACCATCTGCCTGGATTTAATCACAGATAACTTAAATGACAATAGTAAACTTTCTAAAATGTGTTCACCAAAGTATTAAGTGAGTAATGCTGAAACTCCAGTCCAGTATTGTTGGAAATTACAATGATTCAAGGACACACTGTACTTTAAATACCAACAATGTTAGTCGCAATGCATGAAATAGTGTGCCCAAGGCAGTCATGTGAAAACGAATGTTTTCACATGACTCCATGTTTAAGTACAGCCCATGATTCAATAGCTTGTACAACCACTTTCAGCAGCAATAACTTGAACTCATTTTCCATATGACTTTATTAGTCTCTCACATTATTCTTTACAGCATTGCTTATGTTCATTGAGGTTTGTAGGTATTTGTTTATGCAGAGCTCATTTAAGGTCCTGCCACAGCATTTCAATTCGGTTGAGTCTAGACTTTGACTGGGCCATTGCAACACCTCTACTCTTCTTTTTCAGCCATTCTCTTGTAGATTTGCTGGTGTGCTTTGGATCATTGTCCTGTTATATGACCCAATTTCGGCCAAGCGTTAGCTGTGGGACAGTTGGCTTCGCATTTGACTCTAGAATAGCTTGCTATACAGAGGAGTTCATGGTTGACTCAATAACTGCATGGCACCCAGATCCAAAACAAGCCAAATCATTACCCCTCCACCACTGTGCTTGACAGTTGGTATGAGGTGTTTGTGAGGATGTGCGGTGTTTAGTTTTCACTAATTGTAGAGAAGAGGCTTTCTCCTTATAACCCTTTAAAACAAGCCATACTGTACTTGCTCAGTCTTTTTCTAATTGTACTGTCATTAACTTTAAAACTGAACATGCTAATTGAAGCCTATAAAGTCTTAGATGCAGCTCTTGGGATATTACATTTTCTCCGAGCACTGCATAGTCTGACCTTGGGGTGAAGTTTCTGGGACATCAACTCCTTGGAAGATTGTGGCATTGCTTTAATGTACACTTGAATACTCCAGACCAGCAAACTGCTAAAACTTCTGCTTTTATAGAGGTGGTCACAATGGCTGATGATCAGTTAATCAAGTAAATTTGATTAGTGGAACCTGGTTTCTACTTACCCTCTTAATTCCTATGAAGGAACTAAGGGTGTACTTAATTTTTTTACACAGGACAGTGAAAACGTTCTTTTTCACATGGGTTTAGAGGGGGGTGGTGTTAGCGGTTAATGTGTGTGTACATCCAAATTTAGAAATGACAGCATCCCTAACATTCCCAGAGTGATGTAATTGCATGACTACAATTTAACCACAGTGCATTACCATAACCACAATACCTTAATAATACAGTAGTTACCATGTGCAGATATGGTAGAGAGACATGAAAAACACTGAACTTAATGGAAGCCACTGGGATTTTACAGAGCTTCTTTAAACTGATGTTTATGTCTATTAATAAGGCTGGAAGATCTGAACAAGTGTAGGGTAGTTTGTGAATGTGTGCTGTCAGTCTGTACTAATCATACATGCATACACATGAGTGTGTGCAATGAACAATGACAAATTGCAAAACATCTCCTAGTGCAAAATGTGCTTGTCAAAGGCACTTTTAATTGAAATGTAGGGCATGCAGTATAACTGTGCAACCTAAAATAAGAAATGGAAAAGGAAGCTGAGTTTTGCCTAAATGTAATTTAGCAAAACCAAAATGTCTGATTTGGTCCTTTCAAAACTGCCTCTTACTTTAACAAAAGTCACAACATAGGTGAGGGTGATTAATGTGACCACTCTGTACTCATAATGAAAAAGTCAGAAAAAGGGTTTAACCTGCAAGTTAAAGCCAAAAAAAAAAGAAATATTGAAAGCATAATGCTTATATGGCAATAGAGAAAGTATAACTCTGTCAATCACAGACAAGACTGGACCAGTACTTGCAGTATGATAGAAGGATTGCTGGGGACAAATGCACTATTACAAATGGAAAATTTGCATTTCAAAATAGAATAGCCGACTTGTATTGCTGTTTGCATCTGTAAGAGCCTTATATCTCTATTTTGAATTTCTAATATTTTTGCTTTTTCCTGCCCTGTAATTCTCTCATGCTCATATATTTTTTATAATTAAACTTGGTATATTGGCTAATTTATCAAAAACAAAAAACTATGATCTTTATCTGGTCCATTTCAAATGGCTGTATTGGGCATGAAATAGGGCTCCAAACAGAAACAGGGAGTGGAGGAGGTAATACAGGATGCAACTTTGCCCACCTGGATTCTGTCAGATTGCTTTATATTGCAGCTAAACTGTTCATTACAGTTCAAGGATTACGACACCAAACTCCATTCCACTCTTTAGGACACATATAAGAAAGAGTAAACAGCAAGACAGCTGTGTGCTGTGACTGTGAAATTCACTTGCCTTACTTGCTACATTGCACGCCATTGGTTAAAATAACAAATGTGACTTTATAGACAGAAAATAAGAAGCCATGTCAAAATAAAAGAACATTACGGGTACAATTTTTTATTTATTTTTTTTTTTCACAAGCAGAGAGAATGCACGCCTCAGTTCTTTTACATTAAAGACTTCAAATTATTGTACAACAATAAATCATTTATACCATCAGTGGCTCTGTGTATACCATTTTACATGTTTTGGATTTTTTCCCCCTTGGGCTCATTTTGCTCTCTGCGACATTTACCACCCGCTGGCTCTCAATGTGACATTTGAAGGAGTGATGTGGCAGCGAGTGCAGAGGAGGCGTGCGATTATGCTCAGCTAATTTGAAACCATTAGAAGATAATCAGGAGAAAGCACTTGCAGCTCTTTAGCTTTTAGTGCTTGGAAGCTTTACTGCCAATTACCTGCTTTCTATAAACAAGGTCAGCTGAAAACCTGCCCTCAAAAGCCCCCAAAAGGAACAATATAACCAGCTTGTCGCTGGCCACCATAGGGGATCCAGCTAAGAGACAGAACCAAGTCACTTTAAACAAGCACCTGCTGTGCTTTAATGCTGGTGTGTGTTTATGTTCACGTTTGTGCGCTTGATTTTTTACTTTTTCTGCATCTCTGCTTTGGTGCCTTGACCTCCCATGGCAAGCTGCTATTGCAGAAAGTAGGAAAGCAGGAGAACACTCAGGGCGCTGAAATCTTTTTCTCTGGACTTTGGGGTCAAAGACAGAAAAAGTACATAAAACCCGTGCTAACTGAGAAGCCTTTTATAATCAGCCACAAAGAATTGCCACTGTTACAAAAAAATATGGCTGACTGATTGATTTTTTAAAAGAGTAAATAAGGCCAAAGGAAACAGAGACTGACAACGGAAAGAAAAGAGCAAACTGTAATCGCAGTGCTAGATCTCCACATGTATACAATGTGTGTGCGGTAAGCCTTGCAGCTGAGACATAGCTTATATTCTGCTGAATACACACACCTGTATTCTTACAAACAAGTACACTCTCAAACACACATTATGTTCTCTGTAGCTCAGACAGTCCCCAAGCAGTGTGACTCAGTGTTTGGATCCCTTCAATTATTCATGTTAACGCAATGTAATGATAAGATAAACCTGCGCTGCATGAGTGACACCCACAGACATGAACAAACATTTTACCTGTACTATAACATCACCGGATGCAAAATATAGAGGAGCTCCAATCTCTTTTGATCTGAGACACTGAGGTTTGTTTTCCGCAACGAGCGACACACACACACACACACACACACACACACACACACTATTTCCACTGCCTGGCGTTGCAAAATTGAAATGAAGAGGACAAGTCTGAGAAGTGGGCTGATGCTGTTGCTACACCTGCAGGAGAAGAAATTCAAGTGGCCTGGCAGTGCCAGTGGGCTTCACTCCTCCCCTACACGCTCTCTGAAAATTGAAGAGAAGAAGAAAAGGTAGATGAGAGAGGTGATGACAGAAGAGAAGACAGCACCTCTCCTTCATCCCGACTGCAGCCGTCAGCAGCAGCACTTCTTTAAAAACCGAAGAAGCCTACGAAACTTTCAAAGGAATGCCGGATATAAGACACATGCAATGGCCTGCTGGAGGCGCTGATGGAAGCTGGGGAGGGAGGGAGGGAAAAAAATGAAGCTCTCTCTATGGTGTTTTACTGAAGGAGATGAAATTTCTGTCACGTTTCCACCTGTTCCTGATGTGGAGACCTCATGCTACTCGGATATACCAAGGTGATTAATTAAGGAGATGGTTTTTCAGTCTGTGTTAAGAGGTACTTTTCCAATGAGGGTCCTGCCAGGGCAGCAACTCGTAAATCACAAGAACATTTAATTGGTGTTTGCACTGAAAGAGAGAAAACAGGAGGTAGAAGGTAGAAAGGTGTAGCAACAGTTTTTGCTAACAAGCTCTTACGCTGGCAACCAAGGAGGGTTGAAGAAGAGAATATGGCAACTGGTATTTTTTTTCTTTATAAAGCCAACTAATGGCAGCTCTTGCTCTTATGAAAAATAACAGCGTTTATACATCCCATATGAGGTGCTATTCTTATCTCGGTCTAGCCGAGGTAGCTTCGTAAATCCTTCTCTTCCTCTGGAGCAATAGCTTTGTACTTTCAGCTTGGCATCCGCAAAGTGTAGGGGACTTGCCAAAAAAAAAGGAAAGGCAAAGCAGACTTTGCATTCAAGCCATCAGATGATTTAGAGGCTTACCGTATCACACTGCTCATATGATAATGAGGAAAAACAAAGATGGTAAGATAAGCTAAATCCAAGGGTACTGAATCTTGGCTGTGATGCCCGTCTTTCTCTCCACAGGTACCATTTTTTTTCAACTGTTTAATACCACTTCCTGCCCTTTGCTCTTTCACTTCCAAACACCATTCCTCATTATGTCACTTTGTCCATATAAGGGTTACTGAGGCTCACAAGACCTCCCACAACCCATATACCTTCGCAGCTCAGATCAGATGCCTTTTATAACTGCTACTTTCCATTTTCCCTCCATTGTGAAATCACCATCACCCCCTACTTTCTTATTCCAAAGCTATTTCCCATCTCCTTTAGAACAGCTTGCTCAGCAAAACCTCAGAATCAAAGGTTACTGTGCAGGAAAGTTTTTCACTTTCCTGTTTCTGTAAGCACTCTTTAGTAAAACAACAGATGAGTGTTGTTATTCTTTTAAACTTTTTTTCTACATTTTTACTTATACATCTACAAATGTAAAGGAGCTGTGGTGGTAGGACTGAAAAAAAAATATATGTTTTTTCAATGCAAACTGTGACTGAGTGGCTCATAGTAAGTGCATATATATACCCAGTGCTGATTTAATTTATTACACTGCACTTGCAAACCGAGACAGTATCTTATTGATTTATGCAAATTGAAAGTAAAACTAGAGGTTCGAAGCCACAATGTTCTCTCTCTTTGTCTACTCAGGCATTAAAGTGGGTCTATCAAATTATAGCTTGACTTATTGTGGCATTCAGATGGCCTTTCAGCATAATTCCCCTGATCCTCAGAGGCCCTTGAGGAATTCAAACCAGCAATCAGCAGTCACTAATCAATACTACCTGATTTGCCCCCATTTGCAACAATTCAGTAAATTAAAGCGCACCCCATAATGTGAAGAATGAAAGTGTGTATATCTGTCTAGCCGTTGCTGTGTGCGTGTGTCTACGTGTGGCCATTACCAATTAAGAGCCCTCCCCAGACTAGAAGCCTCCAGACTCCTCGGTTAGCAGCTATTAACTTTTAACCTGAGACTGGGTCCAAATGTTCTTTGCTTCAGTTTGCAGCCTCCTTGATGGACTCTCGCTGGTCTAATGACAAACGAGCAAAGGGATTGATGAGCATAAGCCACCTGACACTTAATGATGTAATCTGTAATTAAAGAAATCCACTCACCCAAATGCACATTTAGACATTATAAAGGACAGTACAGGCAGTTTGGTAGATGCCCTCTGGGAAATAAATAAGGAGCAGCAGATTATGTGACTAAATATATTTAATTATAAGTGAAGATTGTGTTCATTTGGTATACTTCCAATTAAATAACCAGAATTTGCTGTTTACACTGAAAATATCCCAAGTGACTGCACATCAGCTCAGGTAAATGTTTTCTACAAAAAAATGTTAATAAAAACCAACTATTTGATACTTTCTAATGATATATTCCTGTGGGGCGATTTCAGTGAAAAACTCCACATCACTAGCTAAACTAAAAAAAAAGACAGAATATTCTCTCAGTTTTACTTTTAATTGGTAGCAAATTGCATTCATGTAAGGGAAATTATTCAAAAACATGGTACCATAATAAGTTTTGCTCAAGGTCGCATGAAAATACACCAGTCAGGCATAACATCATGACCACCTGCCTAATATAGTGTTGATCCCTCTTTTGCTGCCCAGTGTGCTTCAGTGAGCCTTGGCCACCCATGACCCTGTCGCCAGTTCACCACTGTTCACCACTTGGATCACTTTTGACAGATAGACCACTGCAGACCAGGAATACCCACAACAGCTGAAGTTTTGGAGATGTTCTGACCCAGTCAACTAACCATCACAATTTGTCCCCTGTCAAACTCGCTCAAATCCTTATTTTTGCCCATCTTTCCAGCTTTGAACACATCAACTTTGAGGACAAAGTGTTCACTTGTTGTCTAATTTATCCCACCTACTAAAAGAGGACACGATGATGAGATATTCAGTGTCCTTCGCTTCACCTGTCAGTGCTCATACTCTTATGCCTGATCAGTGTATATGCGTAGTTAAAGTAATACTCAAGTGGTTTTAGTGTCGCAAGACTTTAAAAAATTTCCTCACAAAAATAGGCCTTATGATTTTGCTGTAAAAATAAACTGTCTCTTCCCCAACTTAATTTCAAATAAAGTCAGAAATAAGACATTCTCCTTATTTTTCAATGTGACTTTAATTTTAGCTTTAAAATATCTCACATTGCTCCTGACTGTCAACCTCTAGTCTCCTCCTAATCAGCTATACCGTACTTAATGGTTGTGAATCCAGCAGTCCTTATAAAAATATACCTACGGCTGTCTGTGATGTGATAATGCAATAACTAGCTTACAGCACTCCTTGCTCTTGATCCGTACAACACAGTAAGCACTTTGACGGTTTAGTGCCTGTGTGAGCACAATAGTACAGTGCACTCACCACACAGCAAATGTCTAGGCCAGGCTGTCACCGGGAATTTCATGAGCTGGTACTTTTCCTTCCCCTGTAAGACCAAACGCTGTGAGTAAAGTGCTTGTGGGTAAATACCATCCCAGCATGTTAAAATGATACAGACCAAAGCAAAAACTGTTCAGCTGGAATTGATTGAATCAGTTTTGCGCTTCTGTTCATTTATTTATTTATTTATTTGATGCAGCATGACAAAGAGGGGTTGTTTGGCGTGTGCTCTTCCAAAACATATAATACAATCCTCATCATTAAGACTACCTGCTTAACAGCTCTGGACAAAAGACCTCTGGGAGTGTCCTGTTGTGACTGCTACCATAATACCACCCTATGGGTGAGGCGTGTGCTTAGTGGACTAAATGTGATTGAGACATGGGAAGTGTGGAGGCTGGTTTCATCTAATTGCTTTGGGCTCTTTCTAGTGTTCTTAGAGCCATTTCTAAGAAGTTTTTGCAGTGTGGAAAGGCTGCTGCTATTGATGGTGTGCTGATCTCCAACAATGTTAAGTTGGGTATGTGTCAAAATAATACCACAACCAGGATGTCCCAGCAGAACACTGAATTGTAATGAGATCTTCTTCTTTCTGCTGTTCCCTTTAGGGTTTGCAACAGCAGATCATCTGCCTACATTTCACCCTACCCTTGGTTCCTTATCTGTCACACCAGCCCTCTGCATGTCCTCCTTCACTACAGTCCATCCACTTGACCAGTATATCTGCCATCCCTCCTCTGCACATGTCCAAACTTCTCAACCTGAGCTGTTCCTCTGATGTACTCATTTCTAATCCTGTCCATCCCGGTCACTCCCTGCAAAAATCTCAACATCTTAAATTCTGCCACCTCCATCTCTGCCTCCTGTCTTTTTGTCAGGGCCACCATATCCAAACCATACATCACAGCAGGCCTCATTACCATCTTGTAAACCTTTCCTTTCACAAATCACCCCTGACACTCATCTCTACCCACTCCACCCTATCTGCACTCTCTTCTTCACCTCTTTTGTGCTCAGGTATTTAAATTCATCCACCCTCACTACCTCTTTTCCTTGCATGTTCACCTTTCAATCTGCCTCACTCTTATTTACACACATGTATTCTGCCTGATAATCAGTTAAATTCACTTCACCTGTCAGTGGCTTTTACTGCTGTAAGACACATATGCCCTGAACAATTAGTTAAAGAAACAGAGTTGTTATTCATTACTCAGATGCAGATGTGCAGAGAGCAACTGACGCAATCGTTATCTAAGGCAGCACTGACGTAAGAGCCATTTATTTATTAATTTTCCAAAAACACAGACTCCTCGTTGTTTCGTGCATTTAAAACAGATAGTTGTTTGGGCAAGCAATTAAAATGGACAATAGCTACTAAATGACAGTAAAATGCTTTACAGGACTAAAATAAAGTAGCACAACACTGATTAGAAAAAACTTGAGCAGACAGAGTTTGCAAAACTTGCAGCGGGCGTTACTGGAAATGTGAAAACTAAGCGCTGCCATTGTGTTAGAGTTGATTGGATTCCAGATCTGTAGACTCTCAACCAGCTTGTTTACTCTCACTGTGTGAAGAACTGTGAACAGCTGGTGGAGTAGAGAGCACCTGACACACTCAGCTGGAGACAACCCCATGGTGCTCCACAAACAGGCCCACATAAAACCTCTGACTGGGCTCACAGCTGCTTTAGCGGCTGCTGCTTTACCATCTGATGGGAGGCGCACGTTTGCCACTGCGCTTTCTTTCCTGTGACTTTTGCCGCCTTTAACATATACATTTGGACGCGAAAACATTCTCTCTCTTTTTTTGCACATATGCATACCCTCAGTCTGCTATTCCCTTTGTCTGTTGTCATTCCATCTCTTTAACGCTTATCTAATCATTGCCACTTTTACTCTGTCTCCTGTCCTCACTGTTTCCTTCATTCTCCGTGTTTCTTTGCTTAGCCTTGAGCTGCAGTCTAATAAGCCAGTGGCCGGAGTTGAGTGCTTTCTAGCTCTGAGGAGCGATAACAAGCCCATATGTTATTTACCACAGTGGACACTGCAGTAACCAACCTGTGCCAACTCTCAAAGACCCTCCCAGGAAAAATATTTCTCATCAAGTCCGTAGCTGTGGTATCAAAGTGCTGCAAAGAGGCACCTTCTTGACAACACTCAGCTACTTTTAGCTATAAGATGCCTATGCATTAGAGACTAGCAGCATATGTAATGAACAGTCATAAATATTTTCCTTCAGTAAATGATTCCTAGTATCTCCCAGGGTCTCATTTTGATTAAAGCCCATGCCTACTGTTCTAAAAAAAATTCTCAGCTAACTGATATCAAGACAGTTTTTAAACTGCTTTGAAATTCACCTTAACTGGAGTCATTCGTTTCCTTATTGAGTACAAAAGGTAGTCAGATGAGAACAATTCTGGCAAGGTTTCACCAGCCTGCATCAGTTGCGAAATCTCTTAACTTGTCCTTACCTTGCCATTTTTCAAAAGCAGCCCTTAATCAAAAAGACATCCAACAAGACATATGCTCCATAACAAGTGTTTAGCACTCTCCTGCCTTACAGAGGACTTGGTATGTAAAGCACTGCATCAGCGCTGCCTACCATATGCTCCAACTAAATAACATGCCAGACATCTGGTGGGGCAGTGGGCACTGGGAGATGTAGCGGCCAAGTATACTCACTAGAAAACACTGAGGATGTGCATGAGCATGTAATGCATTCAAAGTACTTGATGGCAGTCAGTGAATTAAAACTTTCTCCTTAAATCACTCCAGACCAACAAGGATTTTTACATTCTCTCCTGCATTGTATTTCTGAGTTCAAACTGAGCATTAAGCATGACTTTGAGTCTATATAGTAACTTAAGGAGAGTGGTGATTTAAGACAACTACTACCATGGTGATATTTAGCGAGTAATATTTACCAGCATCATCATCCTTTATTACCATGTCAGCATGCTACCATTAGTTAATAAGCACTAAACACAAATTACAGCTAACCCTGATGGATTCTCCTATCACTCAATTACTGCATTCCAGTCATTCTTTCTGTACACTCCTGCTCACTAGTTTCAAATTCCCCAATCAGGGCCAATTTCCCTTAAAGTGCTTAAAATATCACGCATATTCAAAGGATTTTGTCATTTATAGTTTGCACACTTTAATGTATAAAAATATTATACATCTTTGCAGTGCATCTCTTTTTACCCCCTGTATAAAAGAGTAGTTTAGTTTCTTTTTCATTAGTTGCCATGATGAAAGCAAGGGCTTGGTTATGTAACTAATCCCTCTCAGAGCTTTGAACTGCTAATAAAAAACCTTGACTATATATATAATTTGTTGACATAGGCCCTGTGTCTGAAAAGTGAAGCCAATGTATTCCTGCATTCTAACAGCCAGCAGAGAGTGAATTTTCTGGCTGCAACATAGTATAACCCATTAGTTTGTGAAGTCCTGTTTTGAAGCCTCAAGATCAGCACTTTCACCATTGCCATCATAGTGTTTGGAAATTGGATGTTAAACTGATAATATGCTCACCAGCCACTTTATTAGGTATATCTGCTCAATGCAAATATCTGTCAGCTAATCAAATGGCAGCAACTCAATGCATTTAAGCATATAGACATATTCAAGACAGCCAACCTATGTTTGAACTGAGCATCAAAACAGGGAAGAAAGATGATCCAAGTGACTTTGAGCATGGCATGGTTGTTGCTGCCAGACGAAATGGTCTGAGTATTTCAGAAACTAATTTATTGAGATTTTCGCACATGCAACCATCTCTAGGGTTTACAGAGAATAGCCCCCCAAAAAGAGGAAATATCCTGTGAGCGGCAGTTCTCTGGGCAAAAATGCCTTGTTGATGCAAGAGGTTGGAGGAGAATGACCAGACTGCTTTAAGCTGATGGGGCGGCTGTAGCTCAGGAGGCAGAGAGGGTTGTCTTCTAACAGAAAGGTTGGCTGTTTGATCCCTGGCTTCTCCAGTCTACATGCCGAAGTGTCCTTAGGCAAGACACTGAACCCCAAATTGCTCCCAATGCATCCATCGGCGTGTGAATATATGCATATGATAGTTAAATGTGCTTAAAGGCATAGAATAAAGTCCTGTGTGAATGTGTATGTGTGTGTGTGAATGAGGCTTGTAGTAAAAAGTGCTTTGAGTGTTCAGATTAGATAAGAGCTATATAACCACCAGGAAGGCAATAGTAACTCAAGTAACTGCTCATTAAAACAGAGGTATGCAGAAGAGCATCTCTGAACACACATCTCAAACCCTGAAGCAGATGGACTACAGTGGCAGAAGACCACACAAGAGCAAACTGGGGCTACAAGTTGCACAGACTCACCAAACTTGGACAGAAAATTTAAAAAAAAACTGTTCCTGGTCTGATGAGTTTTGATTTCTACTGCAACATTAGAATGGTAGGGTCAGAATTTGGCATAAACAACAGTAAAATATGGATCCATCCTGCCTTGTGTCTTCATTATGGTTCAAGCTGCTGCTGGTGGTGTAATAGTGTGGGAGATATTTTCTTAGAAACAACTGAGTCTTGTTTAAACACCTCAGCCTACCTGAGTGGTATTGCTTACCGTGTCCATTCCTTTATAGCCACAGTGGCTTCACTGTGGCTATAAAGGAATGGACACAGTGAAGCCATCTGATGGCTGCTTCCAGCAGGACAACATACCAAGTTACACAGCTCAAATCATCTCAAACTGTTTTGTTTTTTATTTACAATGAGTTCATTGCACTCAAATCTCCTCCACAGTCAGTAGATCTCAGTCCAATAGAGCACCTTTGGGATGCGGTGGAACAGGAGATTCTCATCATGGATGAGCAGCTGACAAATCTGCAGCAGCTGTGTGATGCTAAAATGATATGGAGCAAAACCTTTGAGGAATGTTTCCAGCACCTTGTTGAATCTATGCCACTAAGAACTGTGGCACTACTAATCCCCTACTAGCAAGTTGTATCTAATGAATTGTCGGGTGAGTGTATATATATTGTGTAAATGATAATTTCGTCACATGATGTTGGTGTATGATATCATAAGTTTATCAGTGCGGTGCAGCGATTGAAATGTGGCTTTGAAGTGATGGCTGTTTTACTTTAGTTTTAATGGGATGTGTTTGCATCACTCCTGCTCATTCTGTTTTCTAAACAGGAACAGAAAAATTATGTAAATGGGAGCAACTTAGTTGGGAATTTTGCTGTATTAAAATATAGTATGTATGAGTGACCAGAGGGAGTAGGAGAAAAGCAAACAGATGGCAACGTGAGCCACATTAGCCACAAGCTCTGCTAACAGTAAACAGAGAACTTATACAGGATTCGTGTCTAAATGGGCACGCTTCTGTAAATTTTGTCTTATTAACAGTCTTTTTAGATGGGACCTTCATGGATCACTTTCCTGCTGGAGCCCTAGATTAAGACAATGCACATCTGCAATCTCTGATCAACTCTGTTTCTTGGAATATCAACAGCGACACATTCATGCTATTCCCAGTCTACATTAGATGTGTCTCTCTCTTAGCCTATGTAAGAACTGGAAGCAGCTACTGCTAGAGGCTGCACACACAAACACACGTGCGCACACACACACACACACACACACACACACACACACACACACACACACACACACACACACACACACACACAGAGCGGAGGTGTGTCAAACCATGCTGGCACAATTTCAG
>VUQH01031557.1:0-10070 GCA_015106775.1 Etroplus canarensis
AATTAGTGAGTAGAAATGAGTGATTAGAAGTTTGTATGCATTAGGAGTGTGTGTGTGTGTGTGTGTGTGTGTGTGTGTGTGTGTGTGTGTGTGTGTGTGTGTGTGTG
This sequence comes from Etroplus canarensis, assembly GCA_015106775.1. Taxonomy (NCBI): domain Eukaryota; kingdom Metazoa; phylum Chordata; class Actinopteri; order Cichliformes; family Cichlidae; genus Etroplus; species Etroplus canarensis. The sequence goes on from VUQH01031557.1 coordinate 108, forward strand.
TGTGTGTGTGTGTGTGTGTGTGTGTGTGTGTGTGTGCGTGTGGGGGTGTGTGTATGTGCATACACATTTGACAAATGCATGAAACCAGTGTTGTTCTTAACCTCATGTTTCAACATACCTTCATGTCAGCCCCAGCAGTCAAGAGCAGCCGTATCATTGGATGAGATGTGAAGCAATCTTAGTCATATTTAGTCACAAACAAACAATGAACTTCTTAAGCTATTCAGCACTTCTGGTGCATGCTGTTTTTCTCTTTTCCTACAATATATATTTGCCATACTATATAAAATGTCAAAACAGGTCAGGATTAACCATTTTCCAAGGGCACAAAGCTGTTTTGAAAGTGTGACCAGGTCAAACTCAAAGCGAATAATCACCTCAAGCAGAGATGAAAGTTAAATAACTGCCTTTGTTCTCTTTGACTTTCTTTCTCACTGTCTTCTCACACAGTGACCACCCACCAGGAGTTTCACTGATTCCAGACATGAGTCAAGCCCAAGCCCCCCCACCCCCCCAAAAAAACCAACTGCTCTGCTTCCCAATTTGCCTTCAGATTAAAGTCAGGCAGAGCTGATTATGACCAGCAGGTACTTTTTGGTTTGACTTGACAGGATGCAACAAATGGGAGTCAAATACCAAGGTCTTCATCCCACCCACCTGCTGAATTTAGATATCAAATGTACCAGACTGTGGATTAGAGGACCAGCCAGAATATCAGAGAACTTCAGATGAAGGGGTGTGTTCAGGTTGTCTGTGTTTCCTGTTCAAAAAAAAAGCAAAAAGAAAAGAAACCATGATCCTTGTAACATATGTTCACCCGCTCCTCTGTCTGGCTGGCTCTACAGGTGCCTCAGAGCCTTCACATCCAGTACTTTTTTTTTTTAGAACTGCTTGTTTGAGCTCACTCTTTGATCCCTGTAAATATCTTAAATGTTTTCTACTTTTTTAAAATAGTTTCTGGGTTTTCTTTTTCTTTTGAAGAGATTCAAGCTCCAGCAGCACTTCTAGTAAGTGGAACAGCTTTACTGTTTAGTGTGCGTTAGTGCTTTTCTGCTCATGGCCTTCATCAGGATTGTAAGAAGTTCAGTGTAAGAATCAACATCCACAAATGCATCCACTGCCAACTGAAAAACATGGTCATAGGAGATGTCCCTCATTTATGAAGGTATATATTCAAAGCACTTCCAGTGACCAGTCACGCTACTTGGAATCCTTCTCATTAAAGCCTTAGGGCTGGTTTTTTTAGGCTAACAAGACCAAGTTCTCCATCATCATTAGGGGGAGAGTCAAGGAGGTCTAAAAATGAATGTATAGAATCACCAGTAAAATCTTAAAAAGTTGGGTGAGTTAAACACTTTTTCCCTATGGGTTACACTTCTATTATACATGCAGGCATCATGGCTTTATTTACAGCTTGATCTAGCATTCCCACGTGAATCCTTAGCAAATACTATGCTGATTCACATTATGATTATGGTTAACCAGGGTGTGATTTAAAATTTTTTTTTAAAAAAAACGAGAGGGGAGATTAACAAGGATAAACAGGTTCAGAACTTAAACATATAACCACAGTGTTTGCAAAAATATTTTTACTTTAAAAAAAAAACTTTTATACTTACTTTTTTCATTAAATCATTATGCACAATATTCTCAAAGTCTCTTGTTTTCCTCTTACAAACAGAGGGGATCAGGTCAAATGTAATAATACAAAGCATTCAATTCTGTTTTAACATGCTAGAATTAAATTCCCCATTTCAGGTATCACCAGGTGGACCATTTACCATCAGTATTTAATATGAAATATCCATCCATCCATTTTAGGATCATAGGGACCCAGAGAGAATCCATGCAGGCACAGGAAGAACATACCATCTCCACACAGAAAGGCCCCAGTTGGCCAGTGGATTCATACCCAGCATCTTCTTGCTCTGAGGCAACAGTGCTAACCACAGCACCACTATGCTACCTATGAAGTAATTGCAAAATCACAAAAAAGCTATGAAATGAATAAATGAATGAATGAATGAATGAATGAATGAATGAATGAATGAATGAATATTCTGCTGCAGTCTGCTTTGATGACTTTTCTTCTTTCCTGTGGATGATCATCTTTTTGCCCACATCTCTGCAAACCTCTAGACAGGGAAGAAGGCTCCCCCTGTTCTCTTTACTGAGATGACCCGCAGCCTTTTGGACATTGAGAGTTGATAAATGTGTGAGAAAGACCCAGCTCTGTATGTGTTTTAAAGCATCATAGATCACCGGTTCTAATGTGATGCAGTGAATGACAGTCAGGTTAGAGTTCATCTTTTCACACAGGAGTGTGTGTGGCCCAATGGACCTATCACAGGAGCTACACTCTCAGTTGAAAAGCCAACAAATAGTGCGAGAAACATTTCTTCAGAGACACCCTTCATAGCAAGGATTTCCAGCAGGATGTTATAGACAACCCTGTTCCAAAGCTGCAGTTGGAAGTCTCTTGTAAAATCTGACATTCAGTCACTCTGAATCCTCTTCAATTTTTTTTATTTAGTAGTTGGTGGAATAACGAAAAGTTGGAATGGACACTGCAGAAGGGAAGATGATCCTCCCCAAGCGGAGTCATCTCTATTGAGTGAATATATATGTAAGTAGACTTGGTATAACTGCCACAACAGCTGCAACTGTCATGAACATCAACTGTTTTCATTTATTTCTCAGTTTGACTGTAATGAAGGAGATGATTGGCTAGCTAAAACAATAGAGTATGTGTCAAAAAGCTGCCATCTTTGGCTTCATAGAATTTTCACATGGATTTCTATTCAGGATTCTTTGAATGCCATGTTTCTGTCACATAAAAGTGATTCACTTATCACCCATCACTTTGTTGATGATAGTTGGTTGCTAACAGACATTTGATTCTGGTTGCTCTGGAGGCAGCCCTCTGTTGTATTTCCCACCCTTTCGTATGTCATTCAGTGGTTATTTTTATATGCAAGCTGCTTTATGTCACTGACATTCCAGACTGTCTGGTTGCCTCATCATCACGATAGGCACTTCCTGTGAGTGCACCCTGTCATGCTGTAGTTCAGTCACACAATAAATATCCAAATACTCACCATGATCAAATATATATTTATCCACAGATGAGAAGAGTCCCAAAAATCAAAAATATATAATTTCTTAAATATTTTTGATCATTTACATTAGTATATGCATAATAAAGTTTTAGATCTCCAGTAGAAAGAAGGAAGAAATGTGTCCACTTATTTTAACATTTTTTTTAATCTTTTAGTTTAAAAATATGTAGAACTTTTGCTAGGAAGTCAAGAACATGTTTTATCACGATGCAAGTGCAATAGAGAAAGAAAAACTAATACAAAAGACACAAAAATACACTGCATATTAACTTTTTATGTTGATTCATTAAAATGTAATTTCAACATATTTTGCAATTAATAGTGGTATAAATAAATAAATTCTGTTACACAAGAATGCACAATATTAAGATTGTTAAGACTGTTGTGGGTGTTTAAAGTGATCAAAGTCTGAAGCAATTCTTACTGAGATTAAGAAAAAAAATCTTTTGGAGCTCAAAAAACTTAATAATTTGAATATTTTTCTATCTTTCTGCCCCCGTATGTTTGGATTTTTCTGTGTGTGACAGAAAGAGTCAGGGAGGTCCTCTAACACTTCCCATGGGGGAAACAAGACAGAGATGAGTGTCAGTGGGTCAACTTTGACACATCCTTCACTTCCTCAATACACACACACACTGACTGATGTGTTCTGTGCTGTGGAAAGGGGAGAAGAATACAAGTCAAGAGGGGTGAATGAGAGGACCCATCAACAAAACTCACAGGGCAACTAACAATGATTGACAAGCACAAACAATGCAACCACGTTCTAACCCCCACCCTCCTTAAGGACAATGCTAGGGTGTCACACACACTCACAGCCCTCACCCCTGTCTCACAAACAGCCCTCCCTCTTAAAGATACTCACATTGATTAACAATGTCTCTCTCTCTTGCTCTTACCCCCTGTCTCGCTAGGGGACAATAGTCGGGTGTCATACATGTCTGGAGCAGAATTAGCCGTTGCTTCCTCTCCCTGTCAAGGGAAACAAAGTTAGCCTTCCTCAGTGTTCCACACAACTCTATTTATAAACAATAACAAAGCTCACCCTCGGCAGGGTTTCACCAGAGAGCAGCTCCACATATTGTTTTGAGCGGATGAACATCTGTCTGTGGCTAAGCTGCAGACGCCGCAGCTCCCTAACACTGACTCAAGCGAGGGTCACACCTTCCAGAAACTTTATCACTTAGTTAAAGTCAAAGACAGATGTAACAGAGGAGCTTATAAAGCTCCATTTATTATCATTATTATTATTATTTTTTTTTTTTTTGCAGATGCCACTTGGATGCTTAAACTTCATTCAGAATTATGTATGTACAGAATTTTCATTTGTTGAAGGTTTCTCTGGCAGACATTCACTTTGAGTTCAGCCCTTTCAAGTCTAAGCTGTCATCAGTGACAAGCCAACCCTAAAACTAACCCCCAGGTGATCAGAATACGTAATATTTACTTTTATTCAACAGTTCCTCAAATTCTTGCCAAACGGAGAAAAAACAGAGAAAAATCCTCATTTTGGCTAATCAGATTTTGGCTTTTCTCCAAAATACAAGGTATGTAGGGTTAGAGTTAGGGTTTCCACCTACAGTATGATTAGACCTCAGAGTTAACACTGGACTAAGTCTTTCTTGCAGACAACACAGACGACTACTTTCTAGTCTGTTTCAAAGACGTGTTCCAAACTTGCACGGATATCCATCTACAGAAAGACATATTCTTCTTTTCCCAAAGTCTGGCCAATTTCCCTTTGTGAATTATTTCAATTTAATTATCTTTATATTCTTTTGAAGATAAATTAGCAGTGTGGGTAACGACGGACCTCCTCCCACAGTCCTCAGATTCAGCTTTGGTTTTCCAGCACATGAATAGATGACATGTAGTCACACAGAAACGTACCGACAAAGACACAGCAGATCCTCATGTACTTACAAATGAGAAACAACTAACTTTGATGGATGTATTCTGGATTTTGTGACATCACAAATAGAAATCAGCCATGATTCAGTATACAGTTTACATAAATCTGTAACTAAGAAGGAGCACCTTGCATCTTAACAATTGCATGTTCTTAAACAAACTTTGGTTTTTTTTTTTATAAAAAATTGCTTACATTTTTTATATCAGGGAATAATTATTTTTCAAAGCACTGTGTTTTCAAGACATACCTGAAAATGTTCTTTAAATAGAATCTACTGCAGTCCTCTTTTATCTAGTTTCTATTTCTCCAGTCATTTTGCATCAGCTCCACACAGTATTTGCATTTATAGATTTTTTTTTACTTAATTGCAAGTGCCACTTCTGGAAAAATAAAATGAGTACAGTAAAAGAAAGAAAATATATTAGACAGTGAAATTCATTAGGCAGCTTGCGTTAAGGGAAAGGCAGTAATGGTAATGTATTTCAGAAGGAACACATCCTCTCAGTATTCAGATCTGCTCTAAATGCACCACCACCACCCTCAATAGTTTTATACAGTAATTCAAACCTAGTTTGTTAAAATAAAAAAGTGTTAGTATTTGGGGTAATTTTGGTTCTCCTCAGAGTTGACTTAATGGCTACGGATTTGACTGAAGGATTGTTTTCTGTCAGTAAGATTCTCATAGTACAAAATGCAGGCTGGAGGCTTATAGCCCTTTGCATTTAAATATGTTTTCAGCGCTTTAAGTGATTCAAGTCAAGACAACCAATAATCCTGCAAGAACAATCGCTCTTCTGTTTCTTTTCAGGACCTTTCCACTCATTAAATTTTGTGTAGGGCTTTATAAATGCAGGGATTTGATAAAGAAGAGAGGCAGATTAAATTATTAACCATCAGCTGAGTGAGTCAAGATTTTTTTAAAATGTGTTTTCCCAGAAGGTAAGAGGGGGTAAACGGTTTTAAATTACATTCTGATGATGAGGATTTCTTGCAGTTTTATTATTCAGAAGACAATCTCATTTAGTGTTTTTGATCATTCTTAAAGTCTGAGATGTTACTGCTTTTTCTTTGTAATCTAAATTTGTCCTTTTCAAGTGGCACAATTATATCATATTCGTGTATAATCATCCTTATTAATGAATGATATTGCTCATGTTTTTATGCATTATTATTCCTGGTAACCCTCTGGGGTCTGGGGGTAAATGGCACAATAAACACAACTCATCTTCACGTGACTGATGAATAAATGAATACAGTTGTTACTTGTGTTGATGTTGCTTATTGCAGGTCAACCCACCTTCCAAAGGAGCTTTAACACTTTAACAGTTTTTCATAACTTTGTTTTGTTAAGGAGTAACTGAGAGTTCCTGAAAGTGATATCAACATCATTCATCAAATTCAATCTGTCAACACTGCAGCCTTACTTGATTTACACTCCCAGCTACACAACCTCTTTTCAGGAAGTCACATCTAAATAAACCAATATAACTAAAAACCTGATGACATGTGGACCACTGTATAAATATCTACAGCAGAAGTAATTACGCTTAATGCAGAAAATATGGAAGTGTGTAGCAAGGAGCTGGATGTATTGGTGAAATCTCCCTTTAAATGAACTTCAAAGCATGAATGTGCACAAATACCTCAACCATTTCCTTCTGGTAAGACAGTCTAGACTCAATTTATGTCTGCACTGATGATATGTAATTGCAGCCCAAAAAAGCCCTTGTGGCTTACTAATAAACTGGAATTCAAAACCCTTTATGATTGTACAGTACAAGAGGGCAAAGGACGTGGATTCAAGCGGAAACTTCAGGATGACTCAGAAATCATTGTTTTAATGTCTTGCATTTGAACTGAGCTCAAACCATGTGAATCAATATTCAGTGTCTGAGGGGATTTGGCAGCTAGAGAGAGTTTGGAGAGACAAAATTACATTTTGAAAGAGAGGACAAGAAGAGCGAGGCCATGATTGGAGAAAATGAGACAGAGGAAAATATTTGAACACAGGAAATTAGACATTAAATAAAAAGTAACATGAATACAAGACAGAAAGGGCAACGGAGGTGAGCCGTCACTGAGTTCTGGCCCTGAGTTTGATTCGATTTGGTGGCCTGATTTGTGGAGGGAGAATGGGAGGGAGGGGGGAGATTTGATGATGTGGTGTTACGGGCCCTCACCTTCAAAGGGCGGCCTCTGAAAGGCCCTACTAATCACAACATGTGATGAGACCGGTAGAACAAAGACAGCCGGGCAGAAAATAACAGCGTGGGAACTCTGGGTGAACTTGAAATACAACAAGAGGGCTCACACCCCCTCCTCCTCCCCCACCTCCTCTCTCTCTCTAACTACCCCTACTCACACATGCACACACACACACAGAGTCAGAAACTAATGTGGACGCACACCTGTGTTTATTGTGACAAAAGCTTCAGGTTGCATGCACTCGGAACATGTGTTAACGCAACTCCCACAATCCCGCTCCCAACACACACACAGACAGGGACAGCTCACCGCTGATAGTTCAGTGAAGGTTGGAGTACGTGTGTGTGTGTGTGTGTGTGTGTGTGTGTGTGTGTGTGTGTCTTTCTGTCCTGCTATAAGTGCAGCCTTGCACAACAACAATAAGATGAAAACAGCCCTAAGTGCTTCCTCTCATTCATATAAACCAAACAAGGCAGGCCTTCTCTCTGTGATGACTATTACGCCTTGGGTTGCCTTTGGCTCTCACTGATAAGGATCTCCATATTACTCTGTGTATGTGTGTGCTTGCGTGTGTGTGTACAGGCATCTTAGTAATGACTGATAATTAATTTTTCTGTTACTCTTTACTCGGATAAGATTAAAATCGCAATCAGAATAGTCCCTCAGAAAAGGAACAGCAGCAGACTATATTACAGCTCACAATAAGTGTTTTAAGTCCTGATGAATTGAGGTTTTATGTTTCCTCGTTGCATGCTCATAATGCATATTTCCTTGCTTTATTTACGCCCATTCATTGTTGTCAGCTGGTGCAGATATTTCACAGGATGCATTAAATTAAACTAACTTCACAGGCATTTTACCAGAATTATTTCAATGTGGATCACAAACAATGGATACAGCACTAATAAATTAACATGACCTTAAATTGATAAAGTGCTTGCAGCTCCTGTTACTTTAAAAATGCATGTTCCCATCACTATAAATCCAGCTGTACTTCCGCATTGACATCATGTGCTTAACTACACAAAATGTAGTGAAACATAAACATTACCTCATCTTGTTTAAAGGAACTGTGGAGTGAGAGAGTTTTTTTTAACTATTTTGAATTTTTACCTTCTCTTTAATGTTCTTGAATTCCTCTGTTCTTTGTTAGCAGGCTTTTGTGTTTATTAGAAAATTAATTTGAAATCAATCTGAGGTGATGTGTTAATATGTGATGGCCTATAAAATGAATTTATAGAGGAAGACCTTTATTTTTAAAAACAAAACTTTTTAAAACAATTTTGTCTTTTTGAAATTAAATGACTGTTCCATCTGTTGTTTGTCTGTTTCCATCCCCTTTAGAGTTTATACAGAGTTTAATTATAAAATCATACACTGGAATTCAGGTTTTTTGGAGAGTGTAAATACAGCTAGTTACTTTTAAGCTTTACTGCAGGAAATCTTGTATAAACAAACCTAAAAACACTGAAGTCTTATTAGTTGGGTGAACTTTTAAAATAGTAAATTACTCTTTAAATGAAATTATCCCCATCTTTGATAATTATTATATTATTGGATCATCATGAGGCCGCAGATGATTTAATAGCTGAGCAGTTTAATACTCTAATGGTTATGCTGGACCCAGTATAAACTGTTTGAAGTGATCTAATGCCATTTAAGTCCTTGTGCAAACTATTCTATAAAATCCTGATCACAAAAGTAGTGGGAATTATGAATAACAATATAACTGTGGAGTAAAACGTTGCTTTTATACTTAAGTAAAAAGTAGCACAACCTAAACTTAAGTTCAGACCTTACATATTTTTTATCACTGCAGTCTATGAAACAATCTTCTTGAAGTTATTTTTGATGTCTGTTATTGTGCGCTTTCCTATAAAATAGCAGACAATTGTTTGAATATACCGCAGACTGTTCCCTGCAGGAGACCCTCGACTGAGGGACTCCAGCTCCATATGCATTACACGAGAGCTCCGTGCCTATACAAACACACACCAGCGGCTCTGTCAGATTATCTGGGGGAGTGTGACTATTATAGGAGCCACCAGTCGTGCTCTGGTGATGATATGGAAACTCCAGGGAGAATGGACAAACCGCTTTGATTGCATTACGGGCCTCTTGTTGACTGCTCTCACAAGCCCTTGAAGTGCCCACAGAGTCTTCACCGTGCATGAGGTCTCTCTGTGGGGTAAGATTAGACTTGGTGGCTTCCTCTGGTTGCGGCAGCGCTCCCTGTCTCTCCTCCCGGGCTGAGTTAGTATTGGATTACAGGTTCACACGCTCGCTCGCAGACCGCCCGTCGCCCCAACCAATTGCTCCATTCATTCCAGCGCTGGAGCCGGCCGCCGGCCTCTGATTGGTTATCAGCGCCGGTTAGGGAACTTTCCCACGGCCAGCGCGTGCTGACAGCCGGCCAGCCACTCCTCATCACCACCGGGACACACACGGGGGAGGCGGGGGCGAGCGTGGGGGGCAGTCGCGGACCGAAAGTCCATTGGACCGCTGTCAAAGTTTTTTCCAAAGATCCTCTATGTTAGGGAAGATCAATCACTCGCACGTCCAGAAGTGAGGAAAATCCCCCAAAAAAGTCCCCGAAGCCAAACTGAAAATCTCATTATGGAAGTTTCCTTTCTTAAAACAGAGTCAGTGGTGATTTCCAAAATAGCAATAAGCTTTTTTTTTTTTATTAAAAAAAGGCATGGTCAGATTTGAAAAACCATGTGTATA
>VUQH01031558.1:9209-20599 GCA_015106775.1 Etroplus canarensis
TGATGGACAGATTGACAGATGAGGTCAGGCAGGAGTCTCCGTGGACTATGATGTTCACAGACGACATTGTGATCTGTTGCGAGAGTAGGGAGGAGGTGGAAGAGAGCCTAGAGAAGTGGAGGTATGCACTGGAGAAACGAGGAATGAAAGTCAGTAGAAGCAAGACAGAGTAGATGTGTGTAAATGAGAGGGAGGCAGGTAGAACGGTGAAGATGCAAAGAGTAGAAGTGGTGAAGGTGGATGAGTTCACATATACACTTTTAAAAAAATAAGTGCATAAATAATCACTGTACCTTCATGAAAATACCATTCTCCAGACTCGCATACACATTTAAATAAAAAAAGTACATTCATTTATTTTTAACTAAATCCACGTAAACACTGGAATTTATTTCATAATATATTTTATTCTTTAAATTATTTTTTACGTGTGTATATATGATATGTGTTTATGTATTCATTACACTTGATAATCACTGCACTTTCTGAACAACATTATTTGCACTTCAGCTTAGATGCCAAACTTTCATTTTGTTGCTTGAGTATTGTACTTTTTCAATGACAATAAAGTTGAATCTAATCTAATCTAAATACCTGGGATCAAACAGCTAAAGCAACGGACAGAGCACAAGAGAGGTGAAGAAAAGAGTGATGGCAGGGTGGAGTGGATGGAGACGAGTGTCAGGGGTCCTTTGTGACAGAAGGATAGCAGCAAGAGTGAAAAGGAAGGTATACAAGACAGTAGTGAGACCTGCCATGATGTATGGTCTGGAGATGGTGGCACTGACAAAAAGACAGGCGGAGGAGCTGGAGGTGACAGAACTGAAGATACTGAGGGTTTCGTTGGGAATGGACGGGAATAGAAATGACTACATTAAAGGGACAGCTCAGGTTGAGACATTTGAAGACACAGTTAGAGAAGTAAGTTCAGAGGAGGGATAGTGGACATATTAGACAAAGGATGCTGAACGAGGAGCTGCCAGGCAGGAGTCTCCAGACCAATGGTAATTGGATGTTAGATACACACATTCAGAGCTCATTCGTGTTTCTAACTGATGACTGGTTAATTCAATATGCTGCTTCTCTCATGCTGTTGATAAACATAGTAAAGCCACCACATCAGAGCACATTCACTCTCCTCACAAAAGAGTTGTTTCAGGAAGTAGCTGATTGTGTATGTGTTCTATGTGTACTTAAGGCACACAATAACACTGGCACAAAATTGGCATTCGGTGTGCTCCAATTACAGTGGAACACCCTCCTCAACCTCCCTGGGAATGTCATTGCCTGGAGTGCTGGAGAGACGAGTCTGCCCATCAGTCGAACATCAGATTCAGAAGGATGGACCACCTCTATCCTCTCGAGGATATTCGAGCATGTGCGGGAATTCACTTAATCACTCTAAATGTGTTCTGGGGACTTTAAGAGGGCAAGTCCTGTGGGGAGTCCTTCTGGCCCATTGTCATGGTCCATTCAATCTCTGTACAACTGTGGCTGGAGCCTGGTTTGCATTACTCATTCTCATTCGGTGTTGGACTCAGGCAGGGCTAAACATTGTCTCTTCATAACTTTTATGGACAGAGTTTCTATGTACAGCCAAGTGGTGGCGGGTCACTGCTTTTTGGCAGAAGATGATGTTCTTCGGGTTTCATCTGGTGGTAACCAAGTTTGAAGCCAAGTGTGAAGGAGCGGGAATGAGAACTGAAACAATCCAAGGTCATTGTTCTCACCTGAAGGAAGGTGCCCTGCCCACTCCAAGTCAGAGGTGAGTTGCTGCCCCAAGTGGAGGAGTTAAAGTATCTCAGGGTCTTGTTTATGATCGAGGGGAGAGTGGAACGAGGGAATGACAGGCAGATTGGTGCAGCAGCTGCAGCAATGCGGATGCTGGACTGGTCTGTCATGATAAAGAGAGAGCCGAATATGAAAGTGAAATTGTCAATTTACTGGTCAGTCAGCATTCCTCCTCTCATCTATGGTCACGTGCTTTTGGTAGGAACTGGAAGAATGAGATTGTGGCCACAAGGAGCAGAAATGAGTTTTCTCTGAAGAGTGTTTGTGTCTCCCTTAGAGATAGAGTGAGGAGCTCAGTCATTTGGGATTGGCCCATAGTAGAGCTGCTACTCCTCCACACTGAAAGGAGCCAGGTGGTTCAGGCATCTGATTTGGATACCTCCTGGGCAACTGTATATGTGAGGTGTTTCTGGAGGAGGCGCTGGGGCAGACCAAGGACACGCTGGAGAGGATACATCTCTCTGCTTGCTTGGCTTGTTGGCGTTCCCCTGGAAGAGCTGGAGGAAGTGGACGGGGAGAGGGAGGTCTGGGCATCTCTGCATGGACCGCTGCCCCTGCAACCAAGACCTGGATTAGTGCCAGAAAATGGATGGATGGATGGACGGATGGACATTAGCAGTCTAAATAATATATTTTAGCTGTGTTCAAGTTTGCAGAGGATAGTTTTTCAATAAAAATAACCCAGTGTCTGCCCTGTAATGCAGAATGACATTTTCCTGCAAAACCTGACTGCATTAAACAATTAAATTCAAACAGCGTGGGTTGCAGCTAACGCAAAATTGATGTATACACCAGGCTAGAAATGCCAGCTATTTTCAAGCTTTTAAAGAAGGCTGAATAAGAACTTCTCTGGCTGTACCCAGCTGTTTAGTACAATCATAGTCTCCTACAGTTGGCCACTGAGCAGCTCCACTGGAGCGGTCAGGGGAGTTCAGCAGTTTGCTTAAAGGCAGCACAAAAGTAGTTACTGTGAGGGTTTGAGTGTGAGTGTTCCTGATTAATTTTGCTGTCAGCCCTGTAAGTTTAGAGTAAGTCTTTCTAGAGAAATAAAACTGTCACATTCATTCTGAAATAGTGGTAGCAGGGCAGGTATGTCACTCTGACAAATTCCTCTGGTACACACACAACAGGGTGCAACTTGTGACCTATCCATCTTTTCTATGTCTTTCCCCTTTCTTCAGGCCTCTTGGCTTCCAGAAATCTGGAAACCAACGCTGGCATTCAGGTCAGGATGTCTGGATTTTGCACCAGTGTCCAGTGCCACTGTGACTACATGCCAACATGAGCCTGTTATCATTCAGAAAGCAGCCACGTCATGCCTAAAGGAGGTGTTGATACTGAAGCACATTCATTTGTTTTCCAATTTCATTTCATTTCCAAACATATTCACATGAGATTATAACGTCAGCACATCCCTTGGCTAACACTTTGCATGAATCTGTCTGGCCTTATGTCTGTCTGATGTATTTTGTCTTCAGAAAGAGAAGAAAAACAATGACCCCTTCATTCCCATTTATTACATCACTACTGTTATATAATAAAGCAGAAATAGAATCATTGAAGGCAACAGCAAACAAAAGAAAAAAAACATGAGAGAAAGTACAAACATGTCCCTTTTAATTGAAATGGGGTTTTTGAGTCTCCAGCCAGTGAGTGACTCAGGTAACAATGCTGAAAATACATTTTTAGGACTTCCTTTTAATTTATCTCCAGAAAAACTCTAGATTCCCTTTTCGGTTTGTATGTTTTCCCCTCTGGTGCTCTGCCTTTCCTCCCCCTGTCTCTGTCTGTTTCTCTGTCATTAAAAGACAGGTGTCAGTCTCTCTGTTTGTGTCTGTACGTGCAACAGGCTCATGAATACTGGTTATATTCTCTCTCGACTTGTTTGTTTTGCCTGCATATCTTGGAAAGCTGCAGATGCTCTTTGGAGCGATTATCAATCTGAGAAATAGCTCTTGCGCTGATCCCTTTTCAAATACTCTTGAAATGAGACTCCTGCTTTGCTTTCCATACATTAGACTGCCTCATTATTTCCACTGATCCTCGCTGTGTATTCTCCACTTGCACATGGACAGCAATGAAAGGGGATAAAGAACAAGGCTTGGCCTGACACATATTTTTTTTTCAGTAAGTCGATGATTTTGTTCCTTACCACCAATAAAAGATCATCTCTGATTTTAAATTAATAACGCCACATGCTGTAGGTTTAGACATGTGTGGACAGTGGCATGGTTGTCATAATTTTGGCCTTGTACACCATTACAGCAGATTGGAAATACATTAGTCAAAATACAGATCACATGTAGACGTTTTAATTTGGGAAGGCTGAAAACTGCATCAGCCGTTAAGGAATTATAGCTATTTTCATGCAGATTCCAAGCTCAAATGCTATTAAACCAAGCTGAAAATAAAATATGATTATTTTTGATGCACTATATGGACAAAAATAGCAGGCCAACTACACATTACACCTACGGGGGCTGATATGACATTCGGCTCTGAATCCATAGACTTAATATGGAGTTGACCCCCCCTTGCAGCTATGACAGCTTCTGGGAAGGCTTTCTACAAGATTTTGGAGTGTGTCTGTGGGAATGTTTGCCTATTCATCCAGAAGAGCAATCGTGAGGTCAGACACTGATGTTCGAAGAGAGGGCCTGGCTTGCAATCTTCATCCCTGTTCATCCCACAGGTGTTCAATGAGGTTGAGGTCAGGGTTTGTGTGGGACACACAAGCTCTTCCACCCCAAACTCATCCAACCAAACCTTTATCAGATTACTTTATTAATCCCCCAGGGGGGAATTACTTACATCACAGGCACTCCATTTGGTTAAAATAAATATCCATAAACACAGAGTAAAATCTAGACAACCCAGCTTTGCAGAAGGTAAAAGTCTGGTTACTAATGGGATGAGCTGTACAGTATAATAGCTACAGGCAGGAGTGACTATGTTCATAAATCAGAATATGCATAGTTATTACACAGTAATAATTGCAGTTTGCTCTTTACACAACAATATATATATAGATTGTATAGCTAACACCCAGTTATTATTGCAGATAATGTTGCAGTTTATTACTAACACAGAAGATATACGTGAGTGATATGTAGAAATGAGTAAATAAGAATGTGGACCTTGCTTTGTGCACTAGGGTACAGTCATGCTGGAACAGAAAAGGGCCTCCCCCAAATTGTTCCTACAAAGTTGGATGCATAGAATTGTCCAGAACATCTTGGTAAGCTAAAGCACTGAGATTTCCCTTCACCTGAACTAAGGACCCCAGAAAAACCACCCCATGGTATTATCCCTCCTCCACCAAATTTTACAGTCGGTGCAGTCCAATCAGGCTGGTAATGTTCTCCTGGCATTTGCCAAACCCAGACTTATCCATCAGACTGCCAGATAGAGAAGCGCCATTCATCACTCCACAGAATGTTTCCATTGCTGCACAGTACAGTGGTGGTGTGATTTACTCCACTCCATCCAACACTTGATATTGTGCTTAGTAATGTAAGACTTCCATGCAGCTGCTTGGACATAGAAACCCATAGTTTTTGAGCTGATGTCAATGCCAGAGGAGGACTGGAATTCTGCAGTTACTGAATCAGCAGAGCACTGTTGAGTTTTACACACTATGTGCCTCAGTGCTTGGTGGCTGAGTTGCTGTGGTTGCTAAACACTTCCATTTTGCAATAATACCACTTACAGTTGATTGAGGAATATCCAAGAGGGAGAATTTTCAAACACTAACTTGTGGCAATAGTGGCGTCATACTAAAGTTCCATACTGGAATTCACTGAGCTTGTTAGAACAACTCATTTTTGCACAAATCTTTGCAAAGTCAGACTGCATGACTTGGTCCTTGATTTTATGCACTTGTGGAGATGAGACTGAATTCAATGATTAAGAGGTGTGGCCCAGTACTTTTGTCTATGTAACGTACTACTGTATGTGGGCAATCTTCTGCAGGCAGTGACTTAGTGAAGTCTGTAATCTGTGGACACTGCCTAAGAATGGGTTTCCTTCTTTGTGTAGGATTTGTATGTTGGACTCAATAGCAGACAGACACAAGGTTTAACAGTTTATTTACAAGGAACAAGACATGAAAGAGTGATGCCGGTCCAACAATTTTGGGGATAGTCTCTAGGGGAGTCAGTGGGTGCCGGAGGAAGGGAGTGGTCCATACAATGTGGAGGCTGTTGAGGACTGTAGAGGGAATGGGCTGGTCCAAGCGAGTGGGCTGGCTTGGATGAGGTCCTTGAGCTTCTTTCAGAGAATAATCAAAAGGTCTGCAGGTGCGAGAGAGGGGCAGGTGATCCAGGGAATGAACCAGGCTCTAAATGTGACAAGGAGAGGTTGACCAGCAAAGTTGCAGAGAAAGTCAAAAGACGTGAACTTAGCTTTTACTACGGCCAGGCTTACTACATGAGTAGGAACTACATTCCGGCGGAGTCTGGAGGCAACAGCAGGGCTTAAAAAGGGTGATGATGAAGACAAGCACCAGGTGTGCAGCCTAGACTTCACCCCGCCACAACCCGCACCTGTAGATTAATGACCCAGCCCAAACCCCAGAACAGAGGGGGAGAGAGTGAGAGAGAGGAAGAGAGATGTAGGCCAAGACCCAGGGACCAGGGGACCATGACACTTTGTAATTCTTTCCCAGGTCTTAACTGCAGCTGTCGTCAGTTGTTGTTGATTTGTTGGGCTTTATGGCTTTAGTTTTATCTTTAGGAAGTGAAATGCAACTTGATCTGTTCGGAATTCTAAAATTACAGATTATTCCACCTTTTGTCCCTTCAAAAACCCCTTGGTTGTTTTCATATTGACCATTCATATTAAAAATGTTGCCCGAATAGTGAATTTGTTCCATTGGCTGAATATGAATAGAAAGTATATCCCTATACACATCATAATTCATCCGGCCATCTTTATCTTCTGTTGCATCAATAAATAATAAACACTAGTGACTCAGTGCCATTGGAAGGCATGAATGCTCATGCCATCACACCGGCAACACTATGTTTACCAGTCGCTGAATATTCCAGCCCTCTGTATCTTCTCTTCTCCTTATAATAGATTTAGATGATGAAATGCCTGGATGGATGTTGTGAAGCGGTTTTTCTGTGACGTGGAAAGGATCCTGTTATCATCCTCCACTGTTGTCTTCAGTGGACACGCAGGTTTGTGTTACTGAGCCCATTAGTGTGTTTTTTTTTTCTCTTAATGTAACATACGTGTTGATTTGGACAGTTGTAATTCTCCCACTATCTCTCTAATGGATTTTTTATGTTTTTGCATCTAAGGATGGTCCCCTTCAACACATAGTGTGAAAACAGGCTTCACATGCAGTGTGTCACACTTGGAATCAAACTGAGAAATTGAGAAATGCAATTTTCCCTCTAGGATTTCCAAAATATTCTGATTCTGATTCACGACCATTAGCTGTTCAATTGATGAAAAAGTAAAACATAGCGTAGCATTATCCACGAATATGGTTTTCAATACATTTTTAAATTACATTTGAGCCTCTGTGTATAATAATGACTGATTCCTCCAAGGTGACCAAAACTATTTTTATTCAGTGCCTTGAATTACAGCTAATGTCTCAATCTTGACTACATAATTTTAAACCAGTTGTGGTGGCGGTGTACGGAGCCAAAATATTCAAAATTAAGACATTATCCAAACAGCACTGAACATACCTGTTTTTTGTACATGTTGGTCTGCTTCAGTGTCACCTCACAGAATAATCACTGTGCACAAGTCTCGAACCACCCCTTAATTTCAAAATATCTTATCCAAGGAGAGAGATTTTTTTTTTTCTAAGTGGTCTTCAGCAACAGTTCTGCAGTTTCTTTGGGCATTGACTGCTTAAACACTCATTTTCAGTCTAGTCCTTGTACTGGACCATATTCAGAGGAATTTATTTATTGATTGTTTGTTTGTTTGTTTGTTAAGTCACGTCACTTAACACAGACCTAGGAATCATTCAATCATTAAAAAGGCTGGTCTAAAAAAAAAAAATCTAAAGGGATAAGTATGGGAAAGTCAGGAACTAGAAAAAAAAATCCAGTCAAGCCCGAACACAGAATTTGAGAGGACCAACTCATCCCTCAGCTGATTTATCTACTGTTAGCTGAAGCATCATCATAAATTATGCTGTCAAAAAGCCACTCTTAAGGGAGGAAAACAGGGAGGAAAAGGCTGAGGTATGCTAAGTTACACAAGACTGGACTAAAAAGGAGTGGCAACAGATCTTATGGAGTGATGAATCCAAATTTGAAATTTCTGGTTCACATCATCGTCAGTGTGTATGGAGGAGGTCAACAGTGAGTGTCTACATCCATCTATAAAACACAGTGGAGGCACTGTTATGGATTGAGTCTGCATTTCCACCAGTAGTATTAGGGATTTTATCAAAACTGATTTAATTATTAATGCAGAAAATGAATGTTTTTTTATTTTAAAAAATTCTGGTAGGCAACAGCCTCGTTTTTTAGCATGACAATGATCTGAAACACACTGCGAATACAATAAAAACCAGCCTAGTCCCTAAATGTGAAACCAAATGCCATAAAAACAGCGTTGTTTCTGCCGCTGTTATTGAACTGAATGAGCTGTAGAGATATTTTGCCTACACATTGAAGAGGTTTTGTTTATTTACTTTGGTTTTCAATTTGCTTTTATCTTGGTTTTATTAAAAGGTTGTTTATTCAGTTGTTTATTGGGTAGCTTTTAATGTACTGATGTTTTTTTCTCTCTCTTGTGCCCTGATTGGTGGAACCTGGGGTACTTTTATTGCTCTTTTGATTATGATGTTGTTGATGTGTTTATAATGTTGTCATCATCTCACTGCAGAACAAATCTACCTACAATTATAAATATAATAACCTGAACATGAACCTGGACACAACTGACACTACAATTTCTTATTTTTCTTCAAAATATAAAGAAATGAGGGGTGGCTCAAGACCTTTGGACAGCACTGTAGTTGTAGGATTACTCATAAAATAAATTAAAAAAAACACGAATCCCTTTGCAACTCTAGACAGCCATTTCTAACAGCTTCCTAATGTCATCCTGTTAATATGTCATGCAGACCTATCTATTAAGTAAGCTGAATTCCCCACATGCACTTGTGGGCTGATTTTCCATTACTGTATGCTCATTCCAAACAAACTCAGCTTGGTTTCAGTTGGTGATTGTGGAGGTCAGACCACTTGATGCAACACTCCATCACTGTGGTTCATGGCCAAAAAGCTCTTACACATGCTGGGGTGTGGCATTTTCCTGTTGACAAAGAAATTGCCCTTCCACTAAATACAAACAAGACAACACAGCAACTGTTTCACCTATAAAGCGAGCCCACTCTATCACATATCCTGTCCTGTGGTGGGAACCACACATGGCATACACAACAGATACTGTTCAACTCTGTCTCACAAAAACACCAGGGTAAGACCAATAGTCTTGAATTAGTTCAAAGTTCAGATTTCTACTGGTCTGATGTCCATTGCTTGTGTTTCTTTATCTGTGTTATTCACTTCTAATTAGTCTTTCTTAGCTGTGAATTCTTTGCATAAATTTAAATATGAAGGCCTGATGCATGCTGTTTTATCTGAACAGTTGATTTGTCTGCTACTTGAACTCTGGCAGTCATTGATCTGAGTTCTCATTTGACACACAATTAACTGGTGATTTCTGTAGCTAGTAACTCTACTGAACTTATTTTCTGTAGCACAGTAAATGAGGTCTTCTGTTTTTAGGGCCGTCCTTGAGAGAGACAGTTTTATAGTGTATTAGCAACTACACATGAAGAAAGTTCTTTCTTTTCTGGATTGCGTGACCTTCATATCTTAAAGCAAGAAATGCTAGCCATTTTTCTTAAGTTGAGTACATCTTTTCATTATAGAGTTTAAGTATGACTGTTGAATACAATGCTGGCTTAGCTCAAGAAAACAGATGGTCAGAAACCAGAAAATACTTCCTGATCAAACAACAGCTTAACTCACCTTACCAAATCAGAGAGAACATGAACTAGCAGTGCAAACCAGTATAAAGTCAAAGGGGAGCAAAACTAAATACAAAGAAAGCCCATCCTCCCTCATGCTGTCACAGCAGATGGTTTGGTCCTCTTGTTAGCTGCTGTCCAATAAAAGCTCCACTAGGAAGGATTAGAGCAGCAGACACGTAATGCAAAAGACAAATGTGACTTATTTAAATCTATGTACTTGTAATCTGCAACACTGCAGTTATGTGCTAGCAGTGGCTAGTTTGCACTAATTTGCTTGCTTGGGAGCAAAACAAAGCTAGTTTTTCCAGCTATACTATGGGAACACAGTCATCTCGGGAGTGACGGCATACAACAAGCATTAACTCGAATATGGAAGAGGTGTAGGAGATAGTGAAACTATAAATCTGTATGGTGATTTTATGTATCTGTAAGTTATGTGTTAAGTGTAGTGTATGAAGGAATATGATCAAAGTCTTAGTTAAAATGTTAAGGCTGCAGAAAAGGTCATGAAGTTATTAGCAGGACAGCGGTGGTTGTTTGAAGGCAAGTAAAATATGAAAGATACATTATTTTGCTTTTTTAAACATTGCTTCTCACTACATCCTGTACATGTAAGTTAAAATATTTTCTTTATTAGATATGGGAGAAAAGGGTGTAAGATATAGGCTATTGTAAGTCATGTAAGCATAGCTATACTGAATATATAGCTATATTGAACATTACAGCTCCTCCCTGTGACTCCTGACTCCAGTTGCCATATCTTGTGTATATTGTATATGGTGTTGTTTAATTTGAGTATTTGTTACATATTGCACTTTTTTACATATAATTAAATTCAGTTCAGTTCAGTTTGACTAAGCCCTAACTATGAGGTTTATTAAAAATTAAAGTTTGAAGTCTAATCTTAAATGTGGAGAGGGTGTCTGTCTCCTGAATAGAAACTGGGAGCTGGTTCCACAGGAGAGGGGCCTGATAGCTGAAGGCTCTGCCTCCCATTTTACTTTTAAAAACTTTAGGAACCACAAGTAGGCCTGCACTCTGACAGAGAAGTGCTCTATTGGGAAAATATGGTACTAAAAGGTTTTTAAGAAAAGATGGGGCCTGATTGTTCGAGACTTTGTATGTGAGTAGAAGGAGTAGAAGGTAGAAGGAGAAAAACAAGTCCAAGATTTCTCACAGCCACACCGGCCCACAAGCCAGTGTAGTCCTAGTGCAGGAAATGCATCCAGCGTAAAAACTTTGCCAGATAAAATATGCCGATTCATAACACGACTTCCATATCGGATCGGTCACGACCCAGGTTAACAACGACCGCCTCCGGTGCCGTTAGCCAACAGGGTGCCGGTGGAAACTATGCTACTGTTGGCCGAAGACCAAGGAGGGGGAGAGGGGGAAGCGTGTTAGGAGGCAGAGAGAGAGGGGGAAGGGAGGGGGGGGGAGGTGAGAGTAGGGACTTTAAATGTAGGGACTATGACTGGTAAAGGGAGAGAGCTGGCTGATATGATGGAGAGAAGGAAGGTAGATATATTGTGTGTGCAAGAAACCAGGTGGAGGGGAAGCAAGGCCAGGAACATCGGAGGTA
>VUQH01031560.1:0-13433 GCA_015106775.1 Etroplus canarensis
T
The DNA here is from genome assembly GCA_015106775.1 of Etroplus canarensis. Classification (NCBI taxonomy): domain Eukaryota; kingdom Metazoa; phylum Chordata; class Actinopteri; order Cichliformes; family Cichlidae; genus Etroplus; species Etroplus canarensis. The sequence continues at coordinate 2 of VUQH01031560.1, forward strand.
ATTTTGGCTGAGGTTTTACACCAGGTGCTTTTCCTGACACAACTCTCCATGATGAGAGGGCCTTGTGTCCCCACCTGGAATTGAACCAGGGACCTTTTAATTGTAAGGCAAATGTGTAAGCCACTAAACCACTAGACTACTGGGGACACTAATGTAGATTTATAAATGATAATCATATTAATGATAACTTAATTAATTTAGATCGATAGATAACAACAGTTATAGCAACAGTGGTCCCCGTGGTAACTGGAACACTCAGAGCAGTGGCCCCCAGACTTGGAGAGAGGCTTCAACAGATTCCAGGAATAACATTCATCTCTGTCCAGAAGAGCGCAGTCCTAGGAATAGCTAAGATACTGCACAGAACCCTCAAGCTCTCAGGCCTCTGGTAAAGGACCTGAGCTTGAAGGACAAAAGACCACCCACAGGGCGCACACAGACACAGACACAGACACACACACACACACACTTGCTGGGCATTTTATTGGACCCCCACTTTGCTTTCAGAACTATCTTAATTCTTCATGGCATACATTTAACAAAGTGAGCTGGAAACATTCCTCAGAGATTTTGATCTTTTTTAACATAACATTGCACAGTGGCTGCAGTCTGTTGGCTGTGCATCCATGATTTGAATCTCCCATTCCACCACATCCCTTAGGTGCTCTATTGGGAGGCCATTTGAGTACATTGAACTGGTATGCTGTGGTGTTTAAATGATGTTAAGGGGCCCAAAGAATGCTAAGAAAATATCCCCAGCACCATTTTAGCACCTCTAGCAGCCTGAATCATGAAAACAAGTCAGGATGGATCGTACTTTCTTATTTTTTATGCCATATTCTGACCATGTCACCTAAATGCCGTAGAAATTGAGACTCATCAGACCAGGCAACATTTTTCTAATCTTCTGTTGTAAATGGCAAATGGACTGGTACTTATAAAGTGCTTTACTACTCTGAGTGCTCAAAGCACTGTTTTACTACAAGCCTCATTCACACAGCGCTTTATTCTATGCCTTAAGACTTTAACAATCACGCACACATTCATACTCCAATGAATGCATCAGGAGCAATTTGGGGTTCAGTGTCTTGCCCAAGAACAGTTTGGCATATAGACTGGAGAAATCAGGGATCGAACCACCAACCTTTGTGTTGAAAGACAACATGCTCTACCTCCTGAGCCACAGCCACCTCATTGTACAATTTTGGTGAGTCCCCAAAATTGTATCCTCAGTTTCCCTGTTCTTAGCTTACATGAGTGGCACTTGGTGTGGTCTTCTGCTGCTGTAGCCCATCGGCTTCAAGGTTCAACATGTTGTGCATTCAGAGACACTCTTGGCTGTAACAAGTGGTCAGCTGAGTTAATTTTGCCTTCTTATAAGCTCCAAGCAGTCTGGCCGTTCTCCTCTGGCACTAACAACACATTTTTGCCTAGAGAACTACTGCTCATGGGATAGATTCTCTTTTTCTGACCATTTTTTGTAAACCTAAGAAATGTGTGCAAAAATCCCAGTAGATCAGCAGTTTCTGAAATATTCAGACCGGCCCATCCGGCACCAACAACCATGCCATGTTCAAAGTCATGTAAATCACATTTCTACCCCATAGTGATGCTTGGTTTGAACTTCAGCAGGTCGTTTTGATTTTGCTTACGTGTCTAAATGTAATAAGTTGCTCCCATGGATGATTAGATATTAGCATTAATGAGCAGTTGAACTAATTAAGTGGCCAGTGCCTGTATACTTATGTACATAAACTCGTGTGCATTATTTAAAGATGCATTACTGTATTTTTTTTACAAGAATTTGTTCACCGACAGATAAATGCAAATGAATGTACCTTTGGCTGCACCCTTGTATTTTTCCCAAGGGGTCGCCACAGCGGATTAATCCACATTGGTAATTTAGCTAAGGTTTTACACCAGATACCCTTCCTGATGCAACCATCCATGATGAGAAGGTGAATGTGTAAACACTACACTACACTAAGGGGACTAAGGGGACAAACTATGTAAATGAATTACATAAATTTAATATTTATAAAGTTTTAACCAATAGATGTATACTAATGTCTCTGTAGCACAGTGGTTTGCACATTCACCTTACAAGCGAAAGGTCCCTGATTCAATTCCAAGTGGGAACAAAAGCCCCTTTCACCACGAAGGGTTGCGTCACGAAGGACATCCAGTGTAAAAATCTCTGCCAAATTACCAGTGTGGATTAATTTGCTGTGGCGACCCCCTTGGGGAAGAATACAAGGGAGCAGCCGAAGTGTACATTTCACGTGTACACTAAAGTTAGAGCTCATAATTCCATTAAAAAGTTTAAAAATTGCAAGTCCATCTTTAAACAAACACTTGACTGTGCATGCATATGAACACAAACAGTTTTAAGCTTTAAAACATAAACTATGGTAAATTACAAAACTGAAACTTTTTAATTTTCAAATTTTTGAATTTTAAAACTTGTTAATGACACAATTATATAAATTTAGCTACAGCTTATCTATGTCAAACTATTTGAAATATTTTATTTCACTTTCATCAATAGATGGTTTAAATTGTTTCCAGTATAAAAACAAAACAAAAGGTACATATAATAATAATAATATTTAGACACATTTAAAATCTTATTTTATAACCAATTCCAGACACTTCGGACCTGGATCCATATAGAGCACCACAGTTTACTTTCAAGATTTTCAGGAGCAGTTTTTCTCTTTTCAGATTACTTTCCTCCCAAAATAATAACCCTACATATCATTTTTGCAAACTGCTTTAGTATGTTTTGAACTCAAACACCCTTTAGCAGTCATGCAACGTACTAGAAAATTCTGTCGTGGAATTGTCACTCTCATAACCTAGAAAATAGAGCTTCCCAAATCTATAATATATTCCTAAAACCTGCAGAAGAAATTTCTACTACAAGTGTAATGCTAAGTCAGTAGAAGGATCTGTTTTAAAACTACACTAGTCTGTAGTAGAAAATCAATGTTTAGCACCAGTTTTGTGCAAAGGAATCACTTTAGAGGTATTCATTTACAGAGAAACTGTCACAGTTTGAAGGTGAAATTGCAGATGTGTAGGATTTTTTTTCCTGTGGTAAAGACAAGAATTTTTTGTCAATTGTATACTTGTTACATTTCTCCTTTTTACATTGCATACTATTTTCCACCTTCAGTTTCCCAGTATCTTCCTTTTTTGGTTTAAACATATCAATGAATATCAATGAATCTGAATCTATCACTTTTCTTCATAAAATGATTATTGCAAATCAAGTTTCTCCTGTATTTTTAATAAATGCATCTATTTCTGTATACCTAATTGGCTGACATGTTTTGAATATGTGCTGTTTCAACACCTCTCCTACTACAACCCCAATTCTAAAATGGTCGGGATGCAGCTTAAAGTATATATAAAACACAGTGCAAGGATTTGCAAATCTAATAAACCAATATTTCATTCACAAAAGAATGTAGAATGCAAATCAGATGTTGAAAGTGAGACATTTTAGTGTTTCATGAAAATTACTAGCTCATCTTGAATTTTATAACAGCAACACTGGGACAAAGGCAACAAAGGGCTGGAAGAGTGACGCTAAAAAGAAACAGCTGGAGAATATGTTACAACCAATTAAAGTAATTGACAACGAACCAGTAATGTGATTGGGTATAAAAAGAGCACCTTAGAGAGGCAGCATCTCTAAGAAGTAAAGATAGGCAGAGATTCAACAATGTCAGAATCTGCATCTACACATACTACACATAATGTTCTTGAATGTAAAACTGCAAAGAATTTGAATATTCCCTTATCTACAGTACATAATATCTTCAAAAATTTCAGGGAATCTGGAGGCATCTCTGTGCACAACGGACACAGCAACAAAACAATATTGGATACTGGTGATCTTTGGGCCTTCAGACGGCAATGTATTGCACACAGGCATGGTTCTGTCATGGAAACCATTGCATGGGCTCAGGAACACTTCCAAAAATCACTGTCTATGAACAGTGTTGGCTGTGCAATCCACAACTTTGAGACATGTTGCTGCTATCACATTCAAGCTGGGCAAGTATTTTTCATGAAGTAGTAAAATGTCTCACTTTAAACATTTGATATGTTTTCTACATTTCTTGTAAAAAAAAAATATTGGTTTATGATATTTGCATGTCATTGCATTACATTTTTATTTATATTTTATGCAGTGTCCTAGCATTTTTGGAAATGGGGTTGTAGAAAAGCATCAGTCATATATACAGCAAATTATCAGTCAATACTTTGATACTTTTTGCTTACAGTATACTGTATATACTGTAAATATATGTATATCGTTGTTAAAGTCTAGTTTCCATTTATGGCCATGTAGATTCAATACACACACACACACACACACACACACACATATATATATATATATATACATATTCTGTGCACAGAACCTATAATTACATTTTCAGTTTTTCCAGATTTGCTTTTTTACTTTATTCTATATGTTCCACACCCTTTGTCATAGCTTGCACTGCTTTACTTCATGGGCACATCAAAACACTTTCTGGTGATGAAGAACATATACCAAAATCAGTGGCTTTCTTGTAATTTAGGCATGTTTCAGACACAACTATTCCACTGAAATTCTATTTTAAAACTGATTCCAATAAACCTGCACCTTTGAAAAAAATCTTATGAAGGTTTTTGCTATTAAAAGAATAAACTCTCTGGCTTGATTTCACTTCCTATTTCATATAGTCATTTTTCAAAATAACTAAAGGCTCTGAAGTTACAGTTTTTAAAGGGCATACATTCTGCTCCTTGTTTTCATCAAAGAGAAGAAACAAATAAAAATATTCCACAAACCTTTGTGCTTGCAAAGGTGTTTATCTACAAAGCCTAATCTGATGCTGTGCAGATCTATGTTGAAGTGGCTTGTATTTTATTTAGATTGTCAGTGTGTGCATATCTGGTTATGTCTGCATTCCTCTTGGGGAGATGTTCATTTAGGTATTTGTCTGTCCCCTTAAGCTTAATATCCATCACACCCACATACTGGACTTCTGCTTAAGTTGAAGCTGAGATTCCAAGGTCACCACTTATTAACTTTAAGTGCCAGCTACACATCACATTTTGCGTTGCTTCACACTTCTTTTGTTTTGTTTCACTCATTTAGAATTATTATTATCGGGTGCTATAAAAGCAGTGACATTTTGTTTTAGTTTTTGATTTTTAATGCAAGTGAAAACTCAGGAATGACAGTAAAATTAGTTATTACCAATATTATTAGTTCTGCTGTATTTTGGTGTCGCAGTATGACATGAGCATTGAGACATGACATGAGATGGCTGAGCCAGTATGCATGATACCAGGACCTTCAAACAACAGCTGGAGTTCAGCTATGATTTATTTATTTAGACCCATGCTTTTTTGCAGTAATATGGTAAAATGACATATATTGCTCAAACAGTATATACTGTATGAGGATGCATATTTTTGAGGAACCGTCTAATCAGGTAATATAGCTGTTTTTTTACGAAGTTTTACAAAATGTTAACCATTCATTACCCTGTGTTTTAACTTTTGTGGAGTATTCCTCAGTTTCACAGACATCTGAGCATCTATACTATGTTGCTGAAGCTTCTTTAAAGGTTAGTGGACAGGGTTTCCCAGCACAGTGTAGTATCCTTGGAGCAGTTTGCGATTCATTGACTTTCCAGAATATTGTTTGCCACTGTACTGTAGAATTAAAGCCAGCCGCCCTCCACTCACAATCTCCAAAAAAAAAGGGGGAAAATGAAATCCACTCTGTAGCTGGCACTAGGGATTATGTTTCCTCAGAAAGGACAGCATTTTCTCACTCTAGACTGCTACAGAATGTCAAGACAGTGGAATTTCATGAATGTATTAGGTAAAGATCAGTTAGCTCCAGTGCACCCAAACCTTGAAAACAGTACTGAGAACAACACTCACAACATAGCCATATATGTGAATACGGGAAAAAGTCTTGGCTTTGCAGGTATAATTAAAATACATTTCAGTATTTTTTTTTTTTGGTGCTGAAGCAAGCCCAATATGCTAAAACTAGGGTAAAACCTGAGGGATTGAGAGTGATATTCATTACTGTTTTGGTTTTACCTATTTTTATAGCATTCTCTGTGAACAGTGAACAGTATACTCTGGAGGGATGCCGCAAAGATACCGAGGAGACAATAAGAAGGAAAAAAAAATCAGCAATGCAGAAACTGACAACAACACCTCCACATGGTACCCCACACACAATGTATCTGCATCCATTCTCTCTACCCAACTGAATCTGAAATATTGTGTTCATAACACAATGAAATATTGCCATGTTTTTTAAAGTTGTAGTTTATGAGTAATTGTAATGATAAAAATAATGAGGTTAAAATATGCAGGACATTGAAAATGGATCTGCCAGGTAGAAGGAAAAGAAGAAGACCACAGAGAAGGTTGATGGATGTAGTGAAGAAGGACATGCAGAAGGTTGGTGTGACAAAAGGATGCAAGGGATAGGGTAATACGAAGGCAGATGAACATAATGCAAACCCTAAAAGGAATAGCCAAAAGAAAAAGGAGGTGAAAATATGCAGGAAACTCTATGACAACTCTAAAGAAATTGCAAAAAAAAAAAAAAAACCTTTTAAAATGCATTTTGAGCAGTGAGCAGGTAAGTAATTAGCATCAAGTCATTGCAGCAACACTAAAACAAGCATATGCGTAATATCGCATGGGTCCCCTTCTTGCTGTCAGAAAAGCTCAGATTTATGTGGGAATGAACACAAGACCTTTTGGGGTGTCCTGTAGTCTCTGGCTCCGGGACATTGGCAGCAGAAACTTTAGGTCATGTCGATTGCAGTGTGGGTCCTTTCTGGATCTGGCTTGTTCCAGCAAATTTCAAATCTAGAGAATTTTAAGGCACCTTGCAGTCTTGGTTGTGTTCATTTAGCCATTCCTGAGCAATTTTTGCAGTGTGTTGGGGTGCACTGTCCTGTTGGGGAAGAACGCTGCTGATGGAGATTGCTCTACCATAGCTTTTTCTGCAGCAGTCTTTATGCAGAATATGTCAAATTAATCTCCGCATGAATGGCAGGACTAAGGTGTTCCAGCAGAAAGTTGCATGCCAACAAAATGATCAATGCTATTCACCTTATCTGTCAGTGATTTTACTGCTATGGCTGATAGGTGTATATGTAATGTCTGCTTTTGGAATAATTTTTCCATTACTTTTTATAGTGAGCCTTACCTTCACCTTTTGTTGACAATGGTCTCCATCAGGACAATCGAGGTCAAGGAAGGTCCACAGACCTTTAACTGTTCCAGCCTCCTCTACTCCCATGTGTGAGCTGGACTAATGAGGCAGACAGCTGCTCCCGTAGTTGAAATGTCCCTGTGGTGAACTGTACCTGGGAGAGACAATGTCACCTTCAAATTCAGGCACATTACTGTACTAATGGAAACCAAAGCAGACGTGTAAAATCAAGAGTGAAAATGTACAAAGATTAGCTTGCAGGCAGTGAAATGCATCCAGTAAAAGGCAGCCCATCAGCTTCAAGAATGAACTCGACAGCTTTAACACAGTTTACTGTCATCCTTTAAGAGGCCATTGTGATCGGGCTCATATTAGCCTACAGTTTGCCTTATCACAATTTCCCTACAAAGGAGTATTGTTTTAGACATCTGTTTCTGAAGCTTGGCAGAGTTCAATAAAACACAGGCGGGATAGAAATGCGTCTGCAGTGTAATTAGGGGACTGCACTGAGACGACAAGTACAAATGTGGAATAAGAAGGTAAAATCCGGCAAGGCTGGGTGATTAGGCCTCATTTGGATGTCTTCTGCACACTGTGACGACCGGCTGTTTCGGGGCACGGCAGTCACTCGGATCGAAGGCCCACAGTGTCTAGGATTATGTGTCAATTTACCACCCAGCTGCAGCTATACACTCTACAGCAGAACATGACTACCTCTAATTAGGCCATGCTACCAATTAGAGCCCTGCAATAAGGAAGCAAGGAAGGCACTCTGGGAGATTAAACCTACCATTGTTTCCACCATAAGAAATCGCTGTCTTCTACAGCTGTCAAAGGCCGGCGCCCATGACAACCAGGCTTCCAGTAGGCTATCTTCAGTTTACTGTGATGTAATGAAGACATGAATGTAACTGGACAATATGACAGAACATTAACTTTGCAAGGTGTCAAGCCTGAATGTTATTCTGTGATAGGATAGTAAAAACCATCCCGAAACAGTAATCCATTCATGTCACAGCCCTGACCTGAAAATTTGTTTTATAATCCCACAGGTAGCCAGGGTCAGTTCCCCATAACTCAGAATGTGACGGTGGTAGAGGGGGGCACAGCCAACATGACCTGTCGTGTGGATTACAATGATAACACTTCCCTCCAGTGGTCAAACCCTGCACAACAAACTCTGTTCTTTGGGGACAAAAAAGGTAAGTAATATTCCCAGGGATAATGGCTGTAATGATGCGATAATGAGATATGATACAGATGTCTAAGGCAGATTATTACAAGAGTTTTAGTCATTCATTTTTCAAATTTGGAACATTCAAAATTGGCCCTGCCTGCAAGCATACTGTTTGACTGAATGAAGGAAAAATATGAGAGAAATAAATGCATCACTCATTATGTTGAAGCAGACTTTTAATGAATGTGTGTCTCCATCAATGTCCCAGGGCACAAACTAAACAGAAATAGACTGTTTTTGAATTGTACTTTTGTAATCATGCAACACTGACAGTGTTGTTTACAACACAGCAATGCCTGTGGATTGTTAGATGATTGGGCTTAATTAGTATTTTAGTTGCCCTACATTTGTATAGCTGTTGCATGTCACTCTGGAAAGGAAGTACACTGTTGCAACCTTGTGAAACACGGCCTCAGCCAGAATGAATTATAATGTGCTCTCACCAGCCAAATCCAATTTAAAGGTGACAAAAAGTCTACAGTTGATAAATTGGAATTGGGGTGAAAGGGAGTATAACATTGGACTGGTATGGAAGGGCTGGGGTGTTCATCTTTCAGTGTTTCTCACAGCATATTCCCCATTTCATTTATGGTGTAGCTGCTAATACAATATCATTGGTTCAGTGATTGAAGATGAACTTTCCCTTTGAATAACAATTGATAAGAGAGAGATGCCAGAGTGAACCAGCAGAATGAGAGTCACAGTCTGGTTTGAAGAAATACTTTCTCCCTCACAAGTGATTGGATTTAGTAATGAGGTCTAAGGTGTTTTATTAGATGAAATTACTTCCAAATACAATTAAACGAAAGTTAACTGAATCTTAAAAAGATACTCTTACGTGAATGGTGTAAATGTGCCAAAGGGATCTAAATTTAAGCAGAAGCCTTTGAGCCATACAATTCTTTTTATGCTTATTTTCTCTATTTACTATAGTAAGTATAGTATAATAGATGTGGTATTTTAATAGGTAAAGTGTTAGGGTGGGTGGCTTGAAAAAATGAGTTTAGATGGATTTTAAATGTTTTTGGTCACATTACTCTGAAAATCCAACTCACAATACACCTTTTTTTTCAGCCTTTAGATTAGACGCTGCAATTGGCTTCATCATTAAGCCATCATTAATGAATTAACAGACTCACTAACCCTTTCAGGCTGTTGTGTAAAAATGGTCAGGGACAACAATTGGTGGCATTTAATAGATTGCAAACTCTATATCTAGAGAAATTTGGGATATGTTCCAAAATGCACTGAAACCAAAAATCTGTGTTAAGGTTATTCATGTGAACCTATTATTTAACTGAAAAAAGTACAAAGATAAGATTTTCAGTTCTACCAACCAACCTTATTGTATTTTGTAAATATACACAAATTTAGAATGTGTTGGCTACAACGCACTCAACAAAAGCTGGGACAAAATTAAATTAAGATTGAAAATTGCACAAAATATGTAAGTTATGTCAGTTTTAAAGACTTCACTTTACACAGGCTAACTGGGAGCAGGTGAGGTATCATAACTGGGTACAAAAGTAGCATCCATCAAAGGTTCAGTCTTTGCAAGTAAGGATGGGTTGTGTCTCACCTCTTGGTGCGAAAATTCATGAGAGAATTGTTAGTTCAAAAGGATCATTTCTCAATTCAAGACTGATGAGAATTTTGGTCTTTCAGCATCTATAGCATAATATTGTCGAAAGATGCAGCAAATTTGTAAACATCTCATTGTGTAAAGAGCAAGCTCGGGAACTGCTGTCCGAGCCCTCAGGCTCAAGAAACCATCATGCTGCCGTGACAAATATAGCCACCTGGGCTCAGAAGTACTTCAGAAAACCATTGTCACTTAACACAGTGGATCACTGCATTCAGAAATGTAACTTAAAACTGTATTAAGCATTTCATTTTTTTATTAGTGGGAGGTGTAAAGGCCAGCATTTCTCATGGTATGGGGCTGCATCAGTGCCCTCAGTATGGATGAGTTGCATGTATGTGAAGGTATCATTGACTCTGACACATAGTTTAGCATTAGCATAGAGAGACTGTTATCAAGGTGGCATCTCTTCCCATCCATGCTTATTTGAGCAGGACAATGCCAGATTATATTCTGCACAGGCAAACACAGTCTGCATGCCCTTTACTGGCCTGCTACCAGTCCTGTTCTATCTCTTCTTGAAAATATATGGAGCATCATGAAGAGGAGCTAAAGTGTTATGTCGAACAAGAATGGACAAAATTTCCAATTGCAAAATGACAACGAGTATCCTCAGTTCCAAAACAATTAAAGTATTATTAAAAGGAAAGGTGATGTAACACAATGATAAACATGCCTCTGTCCCTACTTTTCTTGAGTATGTTGCACCCATCAAATTCTAAATGTATTTATATTTACAAAATACAGTTAAGTTGGTCAGTAAAACTATAGTCTTTTTTTATTAGTTAAATAAAGGTCTACGTGAATTAACATGTATAGGATTTGTGTTTTATTGCATTTTGGAGAATATCCCATCGTTTTTAGAAATGGGTTTTGTAGTTCAAGCTTGTGAGGGGGCTTCATTTGTGCTGCCATAGTTTGAATAAACTGTCAGCAACTAAAAAATGTTAATCAAAATGTTTCAAATAAGTGCATATTGGTATGACAACATTTCTATTTTTTCTTTCCACATTAATAAACAATTTGAATTATAATAATAGACTTTAATATTAACTTTTGCGTATTCTTTACTTTGAATAGACAACAATGTTTATATAACATTTTATACAGTAACATAATACAATATATTATTTTATACAATTTCTCCCCTGGCATTAATAAAGTATTGTGATTCTGATTTTCACTTTTACTTTGTGTTTCTATGGCAAGTTGAATTTTTATTACAATTTGTAGACACCTATATTTGACTTTTAGAATCAGTTTTCAAATTAACCAATTCATACCAGAGAGAAAAATCGAAAGCCTTCACTTCTTTTTTACTTTAAAGAAATGTGACACAATAAATTGACTGCTATCTTTATTTCATTTGGCATAAAATGAAGCCAGCTAACTATAATATGCTCATATTTCTTATCTCCTGTGAATACAAAGCAATAATCTGTATCCACTTGTAAATCTGGAGAGCTGCTGCTATAAGCATGTAAGGAGAGCTTAGGGAGCACAATACGTGTGAGCCACTTTGCCCTTCTTGGGTAACCATTTATATTGGATGACAGAATTCTTTTCCTGAGCAATAAGGATGACAAAATAAATGTAGTCCACTCAGCAGAGGTTGCCAGGGCTAAGTGTGGGAACACTTCCTCTTCATCTCCTACAGCCAAATGAAAAGCCTTATTGGCACAACAAATGTGGCGCCTGTGAGGCCATCAGGACAAACTGGAGGTGTGGAATGAAACGGGCTTCATATGACGAACAGGGTGGGACACCTGGGAAGAAATCTCTGCTGTGCCAAATCACCAGTTAATTGCTTGGCACGGGGCTGCAACTGTCGTTCTTCTCCCGTTTGTTGTGCCTTGTTGTAGAGCCAATGAAAAATGTTACATTCAACCTTATGCTACCTTTCAGTCCAACAACTAGCTGCAGACTGGTTGAGCCTGAGGCAGGCTGCTCTCTCCCTTTGATGAACAGCTGGTCACAGACTGCTGTGATGGAATAATTTGGATTTTTGTAGCTTTTCTTGTTTCTAGTGTTTTGATTTTTACCATCTTTATTACCTGCTGTTCTGATAAATATCTCCTTTCCTTTGTGCTTGTTGTCTCTGGCTGTTGTCACTACTGTCCACCTCTGCATACTTTAATCCTCTTGGGAATCCATGACAGCGTGACCATATGTAAGCATTTGAAGCTCTTGCAAGTTTCCCTTATTCTCTCTCCATAGAGAGGATGAGAGTAGCTTGCCATTGTGCATGTGTGATCCAAAGGTGATTCAGCTTTTGCCTCTTTTATGTGTGATTCTGGATGCATAACACATAGAAGTAATGATTCTGTGAGGCTTTTTTTTTTTCAAATCTACTCTTGGTCATTCCCTCAGGCTTGGTATTAAAGATAAGGGCATGTGTCTGGATGTGTTTGGAGTTTGATCTAAAATTGTGCGAGAGAAAAAGGAGTATTAAAATGACCTTTTAAATTCCTTTGAGAAGTTATAGTGGAGTGAAGGGAAGCATCTAAAAAAAGCTGACATTCCATATTCAACTGAGTTTTACAGCTGCTGGGTAAAGTAAGACAAAATCTGATCTCTGCCCTGACTATAATTTGTTCCATTTTAATTCAGGTCTGACAAATGAGATTTTAAAAAACTGTATTACAGCCAAGGACAAAGGGGTTTATGTGTCTTTCAAAAACACTGAATATCATAAATCTACTCCAGTTTAACAGAAGCCTTTAACATCATTATTCATGTCAGTCAGGTAAGTTGGGAGAAAGAAAAATACTTGCATGACAAAATATTTTCCAAAGCAGGATTTTCAAATCAGCCACCACTAAAAGGTGATAAGGCTTGTTTGGGTTTGGGCCACTTAAACCACTCAGACAAGACCCAGATTAGACATTTGTAATTGTTAACTCTTTCCAACCTGGAGATCCCTGTTCTGAGACCAGGCAGAACGTACCTTCGGCTGCTCCCTTGTATTCTCTCCAAGGGGTCGCCACTGCAGATCAATCTGCACTGGGTTTTTTTTTTCTGCCAATATATTTATTGTCTTTTTCAAAATTATTTCACAAACACATAACATATACACATACATACATACATACATGTACCCACATACCCACTACACACTGCATACCCTTGCATCATAAAAAAAAATAAAAATAGAAAAAATAAAAATAAAATAAGAAAAAAAAAATTAGATAAATAAATAAACATAATAATAATAATAATAATAATTTAAAAATTTTAAAAAAATCTAACACTTTTATGGGGGCTACGTTTTACAGCATTCTTAAATCATTTCAGA
>VUQH01031562.1:0-11885 GCA_015106775.1 Etroplus canarensis
ATGATTGGGAAAAAAAAAAAAAAAAAAAAAAAAAAAAAAAAATATATATATATATATATATATATATATATATATATATATATATATATATTATAAAACTATCTAATACATAAACAAATAAAAAGTCCTTCTTTCAGACATTTAGGATTACCTATGTTAACAAAATGGATTCGGAGTGAGTGACTGAGGAACGTGTTTACAGAGGTCAGGGACACAGGACATTTTCCCGTAGATTTCTTTAGGGCCGAGGTTGTTCTTACAGCCACAGGTATCACCTGCTGGTGGGCATTAGACAGACTTGCACTGGTTTAGAACTGAGTTGTCTTCCCTTTGCAGACCTGTGTATGGCTTTGTCCTTGTTTCTGAGTCTAATACGTGACCTTGATTTACAAAGTGAACACCATGCTGTATTCATTAAGACTTGAAGCCAGCAACCCAGACCATTATTTCATCAGGAAATGTTTACTGAGGTCAAATATCAAGGGAGTCGAAGGGCATTTTTCCATATTCTTCTTTGCAACTGGACGTCTTTGTGCAACCACAGAAGTTTCTTGGGTTAAAGACGCTTCTATATTGGCTTCACTTTTGTGACTTTCTTCACTTTTCATACACTCTATGATGAAGACCAAAGCAGGCCGCCCTTTGGCTTTGGCGCCTTGACTTCATTACATTCTTTGTACTATTTTGTCACACCAAAAGAGCGTATGGATTATAAGGCCAACCATTACCCAGCCCATAAATCATCTCACAAGATTTGTAAGGTGCTACATAAGGATTACATCAGAATATAAATGACTAACAATGCTTATGTTACTACAGTATTACTCACTGGTATCCCATCCTGTCTAATAGAGTCCAAGCAGGATTATAGAGTACATAATATTGGAAATAACTATAAAAGGTTTCAATCCAGTTGTAGCGTAAAAGTGAAAATATGTCATTTTCCATCTGCGATTATTATGCATATGAAATAAACATTTGGTGATGCTGCAGTCACATTTCAACTGGTAAAAATAATTAAAACAAGTCATATTGCTTGTCTTTTTCTTTGCTCGTTGTTGGATTTTGCGTTTATCGACAAAGCAGGATTTTTCCACCCCAGTTGTACTCAAAACAGGGTGACTTGTCAAAACTTCTTTTGAGTCAGGGATGGAAAATGTACCCATTTGAAAATGAATCCTTTGAAAAAATAAATAAATAATGTTAATAACGTAACAATCTGCAATCAGCGCAATCAATGGCCAAACGCTTAACAAAGAAACATGAGTGCAGATTGTTCCTAAGTCTTCAAATGGGCGCAGGAAGCAAACATCAGCTTCTGAAGCAACTATTGCCGAGCAGTTTTCACCAACACGTTCAAAGATCAAAGTATATCAGGTATGGAATGAAACCAAGAGCATGTTCATTCATGGGGTTGTGCAACTTGGATTTGTCCCCCAGGGTGAAACTGGTAACGTGGAGATCTCATATAAAAGCCTGAGGCATTTGAGGGAAAACATTTACAGTAGAAAAAATAACCTGAATTGTGGTGTGTGCAGGGCACGTTGTAAAGGTACATACACAAAGTTAAATTATTAAATCGGTGCTTTGCTAAAAAAAAAAAAAAATACATGAAAAATAAGTAAATACATTTTAAAAAATCCTAAAAATATTTCTGCACATGCACACATGCTGATGAACTACATCAGAAGCGCCTAGAAAGATGAGTCCTGCAGCTTCTTTTTTCATCTTTTTGAATTGCAGTTATCCAAGGGAGGCTGCTATCTGTGATATTCTGCAGTTAGAAAGTCTTGCTCTAAAGGAAGGAATGTTATGCACATGATTTGGCTTTGCAACTCATGGAGCAGCCACATATTATACCTATCTCAGCTGTCACTGGGCAAAAGGTGGGGTAACATCCTGGGCTGGTCACCGGTCTGGTGTGTAGGCGGGTGACAGAGGTAGTTCCTTCATTGTTACAACCCTGCGGCCTGTGTGCAGGTCTCCTGTAGTTTCTGCTCAGGGCAGTCGAGCCTTGAGCTTAGTCTGGGCCTCACGATCCACTGCCTCCAACCCAAAGCCAGTTTGCATCAAAACGAGCTCACTTGAGGGCTGACACGCAGTCGTCGGAGTGCTCATGGAGGCAGGTGCATGGTCCTGTCCAGCAACCACTCGACCACCCCCGCCCGCCACAAGAATCTTACGCAAAGCCCAGCATAGAGGTTTTGCTCTAGCTGTCATGCAGGTGCCTCTGGGTACCCAACTCTCCTCCCTTCTCCGGAGGGAGCTTGGGGGGTTCAGTGTCTCTTCCCCTACTGCTGAACCCCCCCTTGAGGGATGGGGTCAGAGGGAGAGGTGGCCCCTTGTTTGAAAAACCTTGTGAAAGGGGATGTAATTGTGGCATGTTAAATAGCATTTACCATTGGTGCTGTTATGTTTGATTGTCGCAGCTGTGTCTATAAGAGGAGAACATTTGAATAAAAATATTATACATATTAATTTATTTTAAAAACTTCTATTTTTTGTAGATAGCGGTTAATAGTTAAAATTTTGAACTTATTTATTTGAAGTTTATAATTGTTCTATAAATTTTACATTGACAGCAGAAATAAATAATACATATTCTAGCAGGCGTCTGAGTGTATATTCATGGACAGGAGCCCCCCGACCCGAAATCATCATCTTCATTTACTTTACTTTGTGTCTTTTACCCACTCAGACTCTCTTCCTAGACAGAACAAGAAATCAGCTTATTTAATCCACACCGGCCATGCACTTGATTTTCTTACTATTACCAGGATGTTGAGCATTTCACGGTGTCTGGGTTATTTTTTTTCTTCTTCTTGACTAACTTTTGACAAATGTTCTGCTGTCTGTGGTGGAGCTGGCAGCCGGGATGAGTGGTGTATCTGGATGGACCCAATCCAAGACAAGCAGTGTCTAATTTACGGGGGTGCCCTGGCAGACTAATACCAAACACACATGGTGAAACCAACCGCCACCGTCGCACAACATATGACACCCTGTCTTCACAGCCCACCCAGCTCGAAATACAGAAACACTGTTTTCTCATCTGATTCTCTCTTTCTTCCTCTTTTGTCTTGTTTATTTTGCCTGGTGTTCTCATGTTATGGTAGTTTTACTTTGTGTGACCAACGGATGAAAGGTAGGGGAGAACACTGTGTGGCATACAAATTCAAAAGTCAGCAGAACTGCAGAAAGATTTAATTGTTGTTAACACAGTTACTCTTCATTTGGTTTCTAAACAAATGTGTACAATAGATGAATGTAGCCACCATGATGTCACCTATGATATTTTGACTCCTCTTTCATAGCTCAAGTTTTAGCTTTTTTAGCCACTTTCAGTCATTTATATTTAAAGTTACTATGTAGATTTAGATGAAATGGTTCAGTCCTAAGTTATCAACAAGGACTAGCAAGCTCGTACAGGTTTTGACTTTTTCTTCCTCTTGATGTGTCAAGTTTGATCAACTTCTTGGTACTCTGATCTGAGGACCTCACTAAACCATCTAACTGGTAGTAGCTATGTGAGCTTATGACCCATGCTCATTCCGGAATTCCTTGTTCTTGAGAAATAATTGCAATTCCCAGTTTCTGTTATGAGTGGGGTTCAAGTGGGGTTACCCACACCTCTCAGCAAAAAGTTGCCACACGCTGATATTGGGGGGTGGCTGTGAGTGAGTTAGAATGGGTCGTCTTCTAACAGGAAGGTTGGCAGTTTAATCCCTGGCTTCTCCAGTATGATTGCAAAAGTGTCCTTGGGCAAGACACTGAACCCCAAATTGCTCCTGATGCAACCATCGGGGCGTGAATGTGTGCATGATGGTTACATATGCTTAAAGGCGTAGAATAAAGAGCTGTATGAATGTGTGTGTGAAAGGGAGAATGAAGCAGTTTGAGTGATCATTTAGCACTATAGCACTATATAAGTACCAGTCCATTTATTGCCAGTCTCATGTGGCTAAACACCACTTGCCCCTCTAAGAAGTCAGATATGGACCAGATGGGGTTGAGTCACTAGTGAGCATTGTGTAGTCTCAACCTTTACTGGAATTAACCAGACAAATGGCTCCACCAGCTAAGAATAACCATGCACCATTACTCACTGAATCAAGAATCTGTGAATCCTTTCTGTGACTTGGCCAGAGGCAGAATCAGAATCAAGTTTATTAGCCAAGTAATTTGTTTTGGTGACAGATTTCTCATTGTACACCAAGACACAACAGCAAGACTCACACGCAAACATCAAAAATGTTACCAGATATAAAGGGCAGTAATGGCAAGTACAACTGTTTAAATAAATTTCATTCATTCATTCATTCATTCATTCATTCTTATCTTCCGCTTATCCAGTTCAGGGTCGCAGGGGGTGCTAAACTTCTTGTTGCATGATTAATTATTGCGCAGCAAATTATTAATTATTGCACAGTTGATGAGGTTTAAACATTGAGGAGCATTACTGCATGTGGGAAGAACTCTTTTAGGACCTAAAGACCTGAAACGCCAAGTGAGGTTTCTCATGTTGATGGTTACACAGAAACTCATACCTGCTAATTAGAGCTAAATAATAATAAAATAAGAGAACTTCACTCACTAAAACTGAAGCACATCAGGCAGTGCCACACAGCAGGGCACTGCATGTTGAATGGACTTATCATTTGTCAGAAGTCCATTCAATATGCTCCAAAAGGCACCAACACCGCAAAACCATCAAGTCTACAGTTGCTGTGTGTCGGCACACCTGTCAGCAATCAAATCTGTAAAGAACATAACCATTTTTTTTGTGGCAGATTATAAACATGCTTTGTTTATTGCTGTAATGTTGAGCATTTTAACATGAGAATCTATCCGATTCGCTTTTGGAGCCAGCCTCTAGTGGCCATTGAGGAGCTGCAATTTTTGGCACTTCCGCGTTGGCTTCATTTTTCAAATGGTGTTTGTTCTCTCAGTGAAACCAAAAGTTCAGTTTCTCCATTTATAACTTCTTACAGTAACTGTATTCCAACTGGCAACCTGTTTCATTAGTTCAGAAATGCGAACTGTTTTCAACTCCAGCAGTTTACCAGAGACAGCATGCAAGGTTTATATTTACAATAATGTTGTTTCCCTGAATTTCTTTCAATAAGCTGTCAAATTTGACCTCATAGCTCTCAATTAATTTTTAGAGTTTAAATTACACCATGTACTCAGAAAACATTACAGCAAGAGCCTAGGACCCAATGGCACTGAATTCAGGTACTGTGTCAAGCTCTGGTTGTAAACACTCACTGGACATTTCATTAGGTATACATGTTCAACTCTTCATCACAAATATCTAATCAGCCAGTCAGATGATCCCAACTGACTGTATTTAGGCATATAGACACAGTGAAGATGACCTGCTGAAGTACAGACTGAGCATTAGAATCAGGAAGAAAGATGATTTAAGTGAGTTTGAGTTTATCATGGCTGGTTTGAGTATTTCAGAAACTGCTGATCTACTATGCTATCAACCATCTCGAGTGTTTACAGAGAAGAGGCTGACAAAGAGAGCATTTCCAGTGAGCAGCAGGTTTAAATGCCTTGTTGTCAGAAAACAGAATAGAATAGAATAGAATAGCATTCATTGTCATTGCAGGATGCAAGTGTACAATGCAGCGAAATTTAGAGTTTAGAGGAGAATGGCCAGACACTTCAAGCCAATAGGAAGGCAAAACTAACTCAAATAAACATATTAAAACCAAGAAGCGCACCTCTGAATGCACGACTCAGACTTGAAGCAGATGATTAACAGCAGCAGAAGACCACACCAGGTGCCACCAGGTGCCAAACTGGACAAAAGAAGATTGGAAACTCTGGTCTTATCAGTATCGATTTGTGCTGTAACATTCAGATGGTAGAGTCTGAATTAGGTGTGAAGAATATGAAAGCATGGATCCATCCTTACTTATATGGTAAATAGTAAATAGACTGGTACTTACATAGTGCTTTTCTACTCTAAGTGAGCACTTAAAATGTTTTTTTTTTACTACAAGCCTCATTCAACCATTGTTATTCTATGCCTTAAGCAGATTTAAACTATCACACACATGCACTCTCTAATGGATGCATTGGGAGCAATTTAGGGTTCAGTTTCTTGCTCAAGGACACTTGAGCATGTAAGCTGGAGGAGTTGGGGCTCAATCCAGCAACCTTCAATGACCTGCTCTATCTCCTGAGGCACAGCCGCCCCTAAAGCCAACAGCACCTGGGATTCCTAGGGCATCTCCCTCTTCAGTGGAGCCTTCCCCAGCTTCCAAGATCAAACCAGATCAGGCATGCTGGAGGTGGGATGGCCATAAGCCTTTCATCAGCGGTTCAGACTGGTGGTGGTTTAACAGTTTTGCTGATTTTTTATTTTTTTTTGGCAAACTTCGGGCCTTACTATCACATCCACAAGTTTATGACCACAATGTACCCATCTTCTGATGGCTGCTTCCAGCACTTCACAAAGCTCAAATCATCTCAGACTAGTTTCTTGAACATGACAATAAGCTCACCGTACTCAAATCTCAATCCAATGTAGAACCTTTGAGATGTGCACGGGGGATTGGATGTGGACAGTTGTGCAACTGACAAATCTGCAGCAACTGTGTGATGCTATCATGTTAATATGGAGCAATGACTCCCCCATGTTTCTAGCTCCTTTTTGAATCTTTTCCATGAAGAATTAAGGCAGTTCTGAAGGCAAGAAGGGGTCCACTGCAGTACTAGCAAGGTGTAACAATGAAGTAGCTGTAGACTCTATATATATTTCATCACACATTTCAAATAGATATCACAGTCTCACTTCTACTACCTTATTATCTACTACATATTATAGATTATGATGAAAGTAATTATTATATCTGCAGGCTACATTACAACTATTGTGCTCCTGTAAGACTTCAGGAATACCACTGGCATCATTTGCTGAATTAACAAGATAAATATATAAAAGAAAGACAAAAACCTTCATTTATTCTAATGGCCAGCTACTCGTCTGGTTACAAAAAAGAAGCTTCATTTGTGCAGAAGTTCATACAGTTGCTCCACTGATCTATAGTGCTTTGCAAAAGTATTCATACCCCTTGAACTTTTCCACATTTTGTCCTGTTACCACAGGGATTTTATATGATAGACCATAACAAAGTAATACATAATTGTGAGGTGAAAGGAAAAAGATTCATGATTTTCAATTTTTTTTTACAAATAAAAATCTGAAAAGTGTGGCGTGCATATGTATTAAACCCCCTTTATTTCTAATACCTCTAAATAAAATGCAGTGCAACCAACTGCCATGAGAAGTCACCTAATTACACCTGTGTGTAATCTTATGTCAGTATAACTCTAGCTGTTCTGTGAAGGACTCAGAGGTTTGTTAGAGAACATTAGTGAACAAACAACACACCAGTCAGGTCAGGAATAAAGTTATGGAGAAGTTTAAAGCAGAATTTGGTTATTAAAAAATATCCCAGGCTTTGAACATCTCACAGTTCAATTTGTCATCTGAAAATAGAAAGAGAGTGGCACAGCTGCAACCCTACAAAGACATGGCCATCCACCTAAACTGTCAGAGAATTAATCAGAGAAGCAGCCAAGAGGCCCATGGTAACTCTGGATGAGCTGCAGAGATCCACAGCTCAGGTGGGACAATCTGTCAAATGGACAACTATTAGTCATGCACTCCACTAAACTGGCCTTTATGGAAGAGTGGCAAGAAGAAAGCCATAAGAAGTCCTGTTTGTACTTTGCCACAAGCCCATGTAGGGGGAATGGCAAACATGTGGAAGAAGGTGCTCTGGTCAGATGAGACCATAATTGAACTTTTTGGCCTGAAAGAAAAATGGTATGTGAGGCGGAAAACTAACACTGCACATCACCCTGAACACACCATCCCCACCATGAAACATGGTGGTGGCAGCATCATGTTTTGGAGATGCTTTTCTTCCGCAGAGACAGGAAAGCTGGCCAGAGTGGATGAGAAGATGGATGGAGCCAAATATAGGGCAATCTTGAAAGATGAGATTCTGTGGCAAGACTGATAATTTCTGTTCACAGACGCTCTCCATCCAATCAGACTGAGCTTGAGCTGTTTTGCAAAGAAGAATGGGGAAAAATTTCGGTCTTTAGACATGCAAAGCTAGTAGAGACATACCCCAAAAAAGACTTTCAACTGTAATTGCAGTGAAAGGTGGTTCTAAAAAGTATTAGCTCAGCGGTGCAAACCATGAGCCATTTTCCTTGTACTTCACAATCATGCACTGCTATGAATTAGTCTGTCATTTAAAATCCCAAAAAAAATAATTCATGTTTGTGGTTGTCATGTGACAAAATGTGGAAAAGTTCAAGGGGTATAAATACTTTCTCAAGGCACGGTATGACCTTAACAAACACTCTCTTGATGAGTTTATGGTCTCAATCGCTAAATGATGGTCCCTTTTATAGTCATAAGCATGGTATGCTTTAGGGCATGCCTACCATATGAGAATGCAGTGACCCAATCAAATCTGCCCCTCGGTCATCACGCCTGACCACAGTGAAAATGCTCAAGTTGAGGCTTCACAACAGGACTTCACTAACTAGTGGGTTACACCACAATAGCTACATCCATCTTTTTATATACACTCTGTGATAAATATTTACAGGACGCACAAGAATTGGGTAAAGGCAGTACTTAAGTTTAGATCTGTTTAAATTTTAGAGTGCACTCGTGGCTTTTTTTGATCACTTTCTTTCTCTGTGTGCCGTTCACCTCCACGCTGTGCATTTGAAGGGGCCACAGCTGTACTGCCCTTCACATGCACACAGCCTCCCCTGTGTCCCCCTGCCCTGGGTATTAACTTCCCTCTCTGCAGCAGCTGTAGTCACATTGTGGTGAAACCTCTCTTTACCGGAAGGCGCTGCGCGCGGCCATTCACACAGGCACTCACAAACGAGAGCAAGTGCACCGTGCATTGTGTAAATTTATCTTGAATTTCTATCAGGCTGGTACAGTAGATTGTATTCTGTGAAACTACAGGAACGGTTTGGGACCAATATGAGTCAGCTCACTAGAAACAATTTTAAAATAGAGCAGCCTTTTCTGTACTAAATGTGTCAGAAATCAAAACAGGCTTCCTTGCAGTTAACACAGAGGTTGTTCATGTCCATTACAGCCTGAGGCCAATCACAAGGGCTCTGCTGAATTTTTCACATTCTGTTTTTGCTGTTTGTCTGCCTGCTGCATTTGGATAAATCTGACAGTGTGTCCTTTTAACCTTTTGTACGCTATCACCGCATGTGCGTGCTCTGTCTTTTTGACTCCGTATGTGGACTCTTAAGGGCAAATTTATGCTGTATGTACTTTATACATGTGTTTGAACAATATATATAAGTAAAGTTTATTACTGTACTTATATAGTGAAGTAATAAACTTTTATTTATATTACTTGCACCGGAATTTTTGCATAATGACAGTTTAGTGAAGTAGGCCCCGTAGTTTCCTCAAATGTACAGGTTCGCTAAATGGAATGGTACTTATATAGCACTTTTCTACTCTAACTGAGCACTCAAAGCACTCTGTACTACTACACACATTCAAACAGTACTTCATTCTATACCTTTAACCTCTTTGTAACTATCATGCACACACTCACTCCAGTGGATGCATCAGGGCAACTTGGGCTTCAGTATCTCGCCCAAGGATACTTTGACACGTGGATAACAGGAGGTAGAGGTCGTACCACAAATCTGCGGGACAATGCCTCTTGAGCCACAGTTGCATACGCACCATGAAAGTATAGAAAGTATTTGCATGTTGATGTAATTATTTCATCGTCCTTTTTTTAAAGGATAGTTGGTGTGACAGAAGAGGAGGCAAGAGATAAGATCTGCTGTGGTCACCCCTAAAGGGACCAGCTGAATAATAATAATAATAATAATAATAATAATCTTCTTCTTCTTCTTCTTCTTCTTTCGGCTGCTCCCTTTAGGGGTCGCCACAGCTGATCATTTATGAATCCGCATATTTGATTTGGCAAAGTTTTTACACCGGATGCCCTTCCTGACGCAACCCTCACCGTTTACTCGGGCTTGGGACCAGCACTAGGAGCACACTGGCTTGTGGGCCCCTGTGGCTGGTTTAATAATAATGATAATAATAATGTAATTTTTCGTTTTTTTACTCCAGAAAAGAAGAAAACATTATAAAATACAGAATATTATCAGTCATTTTCTGAAAGAGAAATAGAAAACACCTGTAACAAGTGTTTGCATGACTCATGTCTGACTTACAATTAAAAATGGCTATCTTTGCCTTTTTTCTCATACAGCACAGCATTTAGTTGGTTAGTCTTTAATTCTCATAAATATCCAGCCTAAATAAATTATTTATGTGAGACTTATTAAAAACGACAAATGTTAAACAGTCAGTCAAAGCTTTTCTCCTTTTCTTTTGCATATGAGATCATTCTGGTATTATTAATGAAGATGTCTTTCTTTTATGTTTTAGTAATATTGTATTCCTCAAAACTACTAGGTTTTGTTGAGGTGTAGCTACAGTGGTGACAAGTGATAATAAAGCGATGATGGTAAAACATAGCTCAACAAGTGCAAAATTAAAAAAAAAAATGCAGTTAAAGTCTACTAACATAAAGTGACTTTTACAGGTTAGAAACCGCTGGTCAAACCATAAAAAGCAATGTTATAATGAAAAACTCTAACGTCATGAAGATGACGATGAATGCATTTTATCACATAAGAATTAAAGATCTGAGTTTTAAAATAAAGAATTTTATTTAGTGTAGTCATTTGCACATTCGCCTTACAAGGAAAAGGCCCCTTCTTCAATTTTACCTGGCGACACAAGCCCCTCTCACCATGGAGGGTTGTATAGATAGATAGATGGATGATTGTTGAGGTGTAGCCACTTTTGTGCAAAGTTCTAATAACTGAATAACGAGAAACTATAGTGCAATAGTTGCAAAATGGGCATACAATAATTGCAGTGATGTTCTACTGATGCTTTGTTGAAGTCTTCTTTTTCTTCTTGTTCTTCCACAGCGGATATGAAAGTTCCAGGAGTACAGTAACAAAAAGAAGTAGAAACACTATTTATCCCATATGTGGAAAATTTGTTTTAAGCTGCAAACCTTTGACAAAAGTTAAAAATTAATTGCAATAATGTAGTAATATCAAAACTATAAGCAGGTAAAATATACTAAAATATTTAACAAGTTAGAAGCAACTGGTGAAACCATACAGTACCACGTTACACTGTAACAACATGTATTAATGTCAAAAAATTGTATGAAGAGTATACAAACATAAGGTTAACTTTCACAAGTTAAAAGTCACTGGTTAAACCATAACAAGTAATGTCAAGTAAAATCCTTTCAGCTCACTAAGCTGAGAATATATTTTTTAATCAAAATATGATTTGTAAACTCAACAATATTATTTATGTCAATTATTGCCTTACTTTTTTACCATTATTTGGTTATTAAAATTATGCAAAACAATGGCCACAACATGACAATATGTAATGGTTTTTAGTAAGCACTATATTGCAAAAAACAAATAAATAACATTTCTAAAAAGCTACAAAAAACTCACACAAAAGCCCTAAGAACTATATATATAATTAAAAAGAAAGATGAGAATGAATGTGTACATAAATATGAATGTACATATGTAGACACACTCAGCTGAGATTTACCGTTTTCTTTTTAACGTGACAGTAAAAATTGTTATATTTATGTGGCCTTAGTAAATGATAGGATTAAACTTTTCAGCATTTGGAATTGTTCGCTTTCAGCATTTGCTCTTTCTGGTAGGTATGTGTAGTTTTTTTTTTTTTTTTTTTTAACTGTGCTACAAAAAAAAAAAAAACAAAAAAAAAACAAACA